>VDFB02290187.1:0-36174 GCA_007258455.2 Sequoia sempervirens | reverse complement strand
TTGATTTGATTATGCTAACGCTGACAGGTGGCATTGTCGAAGTGTTGTTGCAAAAATATTTGGAAAAAATATAAGGGGGTTATTTCATTTTCCCACCGTCTTTGTCTCTGAATACCTATAAAAAGGGTAGCATGTAGACAATGAATATCATTTAAAATATTTATTTCCTTAGGTTGATGTGGAGTCTCTATGTTTTCATCCTAAATTTGACTATAATTACTACGATATCACTTTCATTTTAATTAAAGTTCAATCTCCAAATGATTGATTGAAATGACAAGGGAAATTTGTTAGAACTTTAGTGATTCCTGTGAATAGAGATAGGGTGGATAGATAAATACTATAGTTTGTTTCAAGAAAAAGGGAGAATCTAATACATTCCTTTATAATCTGACTATTATTATTAGATACGTTAAGCTTATGTAGTTTGTAATTGCAGAAATATTTTCTGGGTGCCAAATCATTTGGTTTGCTTCTCTAAGAATTACAACAATACCAAAATTTAGTTTACTGCATAACAGTTACTTAACTATGTAAGTGCCTTTGCATTTCGTAATTACCTTAACCACAATGTGATTCCTCTTTTACAAGTTCATCAAATCCTCAAATTAAGCATTCCTACTTTAGATATCTATTTAGGGTCCTTCCAATCAAGATCTCCTTGGTATTGTTGTTCTTGTCAATAGGGGCACTACATATATGTTTCTAGGGCAACAATTAGTTATGTAGCTATTATCTGTGACGAGGACGATCTGATCACACGATCCCTCAAAGGAGTGTTCCCTTGATTATTGTTAAAATCTATAACAATATTTATTTATTAATTATTTTTACTTCACATCAAACACATTTTTTCCCCCTTTTTATTGCTTTACTCTGAAATCTTTGCTCAAATAGTGTTTACTCTATCGTGCCACTCCTCTATAAATAGTTAAACAAAAGAAACAAATATTTAAGATTTGAATAATGTAGTAAGGAGTATTGGGTAGAGAAATTTTTGTGCATGACTACGTAAAATAACCATTATATATTTATTTCATATGTTATTGTTCCTCAGTCAAATGATACTCTTCGTTTAGCCTTTGGATTCAAACCACAAAATGTAACAAGAAAAAGGACATAACAAGAACATAGTTGATACATGTATTCAATAAATTACAAGAAAATCAGTTCAACTTACTTCAATGAAGCTAAATTATTTCACGCACACATTATTGATTTTTAGCATGTTCAAGCATGTTGCATATCACATAGTATAAGGTTGTGATTCATCACTTTTATAACTATAGGTATTTTCTTATGTAGTCCACAACAGTAGTTAAAATAACTTTTCTTTCAATTTTTCTTTGTATTCAAGATCTGTATACCTATTTTAGAAAATGATATATTTGATAAATGTGTTTTTATTTCCATCTACAAGAGGGTAAATTCAATACACATTTATTCGATATTACACAAAAGTTAGGAGTATGGTGATTAACACACCAAGAATAAGGCTTGCTCTTTCCCCATTTTTTTCATGTTATGACAATCAACAACTTTCCATATTACAACCAATTTTAAGAAATACAATGAATAACATACAATTAAATTAGGCTTGCTCTCCACCCTACCGTAATGGCATCATGGAGCCTCGTGGGCTCTATCCATACCCCCAAGCAAGGAATTTTTTAAGCTCCATGATGATAAATTGAGTCCTTTCTAATTTTTATAAAAGAATAAACTAATCATAGCACCAATTTCATGCATTTAGGTTCTCTACTTTCTATTTTCAACCATAACCCATACACTATGTCACCTTCTTACAACCAATAAACAAGGGTAAATGGAAATAGGAAGAACTTATCTCTTTTATTTTAGATAAAGGGGTTGAACTCTTGTATCCATCTCTCCTCTCCTAGCCAAGCCATCTTGATCCCAATCTTTTCAAAGAGGGAGGGCTCCTCTCCTCTTCTCATTCTTTCTTTTGTCTCAACTAGAGTTCTCCAAAAGGAGAAGTGGGTAACACCTCACTCATTCTTCCTCTCCAAAATATATAGGAGTTTTCAACTTGCAACTTTTGGGTGGGGAGGTGTGAAGTGTACCTACCTCCGTCAATGAGAGTGTTTTCCTTATTAAAACATGCACTTGAACAACCCCTCCATCTTTTCATCTCATCTTCTCCTCAAAACTCGTCACTTTCCATTATGAGGGCATTTCAGGGGTCAAATCATGTCCTTGGGGCAATATTATATGCCCACTTGACCCCTGCCACTATGGTATAGACCCTAGGGGGTTTATTTTTGCATCCCAACCAAGGAAATTGACCAACAACCCTCCCTAAAGGCCTAATCAAGGACCCATCCGAAATTCAAACTTGGATAACGGTTCCTAACCCCCTAATCCCACTTACACCCACATGAACATAATTAGATACCCTCATAACCCCAAAAATAAGTTATCCTTTAATATCAAACCCCACAACCTTAATTTACCAACTCATTACTTTATTTCCTTCCAAGCCCCAAAAGGGGTCAAATTCATAACCATAAGATGTCTTTTTCGATTTTCCCTCAATGGTTTTCCTTCTCGTACTGAATCCCTTTCTTTCCTGCACATTACCAATGAAACCATAAGCAACAATTTTATATCACAAAAAATTTCTAGTTGAATATCCTAATATTTTATTGCATACAATTCCATTTAAAACTTCAATTCATATCCTACACTTTATGAGTACTTAACATCTTCATGGCAGTGATAATGAAGATATGTCAAAATGAAATACAAGAATATTGTCACCCAATCGCATTATTTATTGAACGCAATACAAATTACCATCTATCTATGGAAAACATATAACAAATTAGGTTTGTTATTAATTACATGCGAAGTGGGGTCTTACATCAAAAGGCTCCATTTTGTGAAATTTCAGCTACAAAAGTGAAATAGGGAATGCTTTGGGAATGTCTTTAAGTAAAAAATTGCAACTCAAAATCAATTGGATATCATTTCTAGGCAGAAAAAAGATCAAGGGATTACTTGGGAGTCCCTTAAAGCTAAAGTAGATGCTTTGGAGAAGCTTTCAGAATGGGAGTTGCAATAGGAATTGTTTTGGAAGCAAAAGTCAAGGATTGACTGGCTTCAAGAGGGATATAGGAATATTGCCTTCTTCTTTAACTATGTAAAAGCTAGGGTACATGGGAACTTAATCTCCTCTATTGTGTCCTCTCAGGGTGCTCAACTTTCTTCTTTTCAGGATATCTCTTAGGAGGCCACTTGGTATTTTTCTTCTTTATTCTCGATGGATTCTCCTAAGGATCTAGAGGAAGTGAATTAGGTTTTGGTTTGTATTCATGCTATGGTTTCCTTCGAAGCTAATGTTGAACTTAATTGGCCAATTTCCCTTGATGAGTTGGAGGAGGTTGTTTTCAGTATGAAAAAAGGTAAGGCCCCTAGCCCGAATGGGTTTCTTGTTGAGTTTTTTCAAGAATATTGGGAGGTTATTGCTAAGTGTTTATGGATTAGATTGTGTTTATATTTTTTGCATCATGGATTGTGAAAATCTATTCACTTTTTGGGAGATTATCAAATGGGATCTTTTGGATGTGGTGTAGTGTTATCCTCAAATTTAGCATGCTCAATTCATGGGATAACCCCTACGAAACTTATCCATTTTGTAGCCCATATCCTCTAAGCACATAAATCTCATGTGTAGTATGATCCATCAAAAGTTCATTTCAGTTAGATCACCTTTCAATCTTTTGAAAAATTATGAAAGGCTGATTTTTAGAGTTAGCATTCTTCTGGATGTGTAGGGTCGCTAAAATTCAATGCCCCTACATGTTTTTGTTGACTACATTGTAGGAATGCAGTCATGCCAAATTTTAGTGCAACTACACTCCCTTTCTCACACATATGGCATTAATTAAGTTTTTATGCTAGTTTTAAATGCAACTTATAGTCAGCTTTAATGGTTTTTGACCTTTTTAATCTTCATTTTATCATTATTTTTCCTTGTCCAAGTCTCCTTTGCTCACATTTGCTTCTTTCAAATGTTTGTGATTGGGTTTCGTGGATTCAACTAGGGATTTCTTCACTATTCACCTAGGGTTTTGAGGTATGTTATTTTCCTTTTACTTTTGCTTTCTTTTCATTATTTTGAGCATATATTTTTTAGGCTTCCATAGACTGTAATTAGGGTTTTTGTTTTGCTTATCTTCTCTTAGTTTTTGGCCTAGGGTTTTTATGTATTTATATTAACCTAAAACAGATTTGTTCACTGCTTTTAATTAGTGTTTCCCAGGGGTTAAATCTCGAGTGACATCCAAGCTCAAACCATTATGCAAACCTCATTTCACATTCATATGCAGACCGTGCCATGTGGAGTTTATTCTCTATGTAAAATGTTTAACCCTGCTTGTGTGAAATGATCATCAAGGTTTTGTTCCCAATTTGCATCTTGGTGTAATGTGCATAGACCTTGTAGCAAAAGGTAAAATCCCCGCATTGCAATCATGTGAACTCCTCAATAACCCTCAACGATGCTTCTCAAGAAATTTTCCTTGGGAAACATCCTTAAACATATACCCTATGTGGGTCGAGGAATAAATTCCAACCTATACCATCATTACATAGTTTGCCTTCATGTTATTTGAGATTTAAGCCTCGACCAACACTCAACCATTCATACCCAACATTTATTATGTATTTTAGGTATTAAAAGTCAAAATACATAATACCATACCTTTACTGATTACTCACATGTAGTGCGGGGATTTTTCCCTTGCTACATCCAAATATTATACACTTACTAAATATAGATCAGAAAAAAAAAAATCTTGACTTGCATGACCATGTCATGTCCCAAGTGCAGATCAGAAAATTTTTCTCACTTTGCATCTTTTGGTCTAAATTCTCATGTAGGTACTGATATTTTCTCCACCTTTGTACCTTAGTTGTTCTTCCCCATGTAGGTTTGGGGAATTTCCCCACCCTTACATCAATTTGCACTACCCCCATGCAGGGGCGGGGAATTTCTCCACCCTTACATCCCAAAACTCACCAACATATGTAAGGGCACAATTTTTTTCCACCACGACATGTAATCTAAAATTTTCTCTAACACTAAGAAAAACTTGAAATTTCTTTTGCAACTTCATCATCGATGTTTGATCCTTCGCCAAACAAGAGAAATATGAAGTATAAGTACCAAGGGGTATTCCCAACAACCTCTGTGACTTCAAATGTTGATGACGTCAAGGACACCTAAATTGGTCATGTTGACATGTATGAATTTATAGAAAGAGCGAATAAGCAACCAGTTGATGAAGGCATGAGATGTATTATTGAAAGTAGTATTCATTTGGTGGTTGCATTCTCGGTGTCAACACATAATCTAGAATTTTTACTTGTAGTAACAACCCATTTTCACAAGGAAACTAGAAGTGTTAGAGATGCAGACGAAAATGTGCTCATAAGATTGGAGAAAGATTTCTTTGATAAAATCTTAAGATGTCCAAGTATTGATACATATGATGACCTAACTATGGAAGACTCGCAATCCCATTATGACAATAACCCTGATAAGTGCAAAAGGACCATCAACACTCGATGGCTCAAGACCAAAAGGAAAAATATCTCAAGGTGGCCAAAGAACATTCACCGTAGTGAATTCATTGAGGAGGTAAATGACTTGATAACTCTTCTCAGTAGAGTTAAGGGATTCCACCAATATACAAGAGTAGATGTATCTTTATATTCATGTTACAAGGAAATGACAAAAATAATTTTTTTGGGGGAAGTAAATAAGTGATGCCATTTGTGAGCAACTTTCTAAGGTTAGTACTTCATTGAAGTTCTATATGACTTCATATCTAGTCTATGTAGCTGCTTCTATGAGAAACTTTCTAGGGTTGTCATCAAAGGGTGACAAAAGGAAAATTCTTGTATATCAATATTATTCTCAATTATCTCTGAAGCAAAGCATCAAGCATTTTAGGAGAGTCAATGATGCCTTTTTCTCTTCATATATATGCATGTTTCATATAGAGCTTGAGAAGAAGAGGGTACCAAATGAGGCATCGGAGTTGGTCAAGAAGTTTGGTTGCATGTATTTACAGTTTCCCACTTTTACATATATCTAAGTTGGTTGTTTTGACAAATACCCATATATGATCCCCAAGTATCCTAGTAACAAGATTGTGCTCATGGAGCTATGTAGAAAAATCATGGTTGTTAACGATTGGCAAGTATTCCATCACCACATCTCCCAAAGCCAAAGCTATAGAAACATAGATGCAATGGGTTACAATGAAAAAACACAAAAGGAGGCATGATTTTGATTATAGGGGAATGAAGGACAAGCTCAATAAAAGCTACACTCATGTGCATAGGGTTGAAGACATATGGGTAGAGTGTAAAGTTGATGAGGATGTAAGGAAGCTTGACTACAACCGGCTTACCTTAGAACATTATAGACTTGGATCTTGTTGATGTCCCCGAGGATATGGAAGATGAATAAATTCTTGATCCTTCCTATGCAAAGAATAAAGTTGTCGATACCCCTCTTCCACCTATCTAGTGGTTGCAAAAAGAGATGATCTCCATAAGAGAGAGGTTTCAATATATTCCTCCAAACACTAATATTTGGTTGTAGGAAAGGGGATAAAATTGAAGTATTTTAATACAAGATCAGAAGAGGAGGAAGGTATTGAAAGGCCTATAGGTAAAAAGAAAGGAGAGCTAAGGACAAAGAACAAAGTTGATACTCTAGGTACTAGCAAAGTACCTAAGTTTATGTTCATAATGAAAGGAGATAAGAGTAAGGAACAGGGAGGGACATCTACTCAAGGTGAGGAAAATCTAGTTGAAGAAACATGAGAGCCTCCAATTAATTCACAACCTGAGTCTGCACCTAAAGATTCCCCCATCTCTTCATCTCTTATTATTGTTACATTTCCAAGTCCTACTCCTCCAACAGTTACAAGTGAAAAGCCTTTACCTACTACTTCCACCATTTATGTTTCTCCTACTATATCAATTCAATCCATTCATTCATCCCCAACTTCTAAGTCAATTTTTGAGAGTCCTCATAATAATTTTGAAAATGTTTTTGGCTCTTCATATTCTTTACCTAGTTTGTCTTATCTTGTTTTTGATGCGAACACACAATTTGAGTTTGATAAATTCATATCTGAGTCTGCACAAAATGTGTCTAATGTGGAAATTCCAACTGTAGTTTTAACAAATGATCCACCTCTTATAACCACCACTATTGTGAATGCAACCCCATCAACACAAACCATGGTGGTAGGTACTAAAGGAGGTTATTCTCCTCTTCCCCTTTGGTTAGCAACACAAACATCAAAGAGGAAGAAGCAATTCATCTCTCTAGACAACTTCAAATTTGGCCAATTGGTTCTTGTAAAGACCAAGTCCATAAAGAAGGACAAAACTCTTTCAAGGGTTATGGTGGATAAATCAGATTATAAGTATGATGAGATAACACAACCTCCTCCAAATAAAACTACAAAAGAAGTTTATTTTTCAAACTATGCAATCACCAGGATTAAGTTGGGTAAGAAAACACATGAAAGTGTGAAAGAAGATGTGCAAGCTGAATTGACTCTTTGTTGGAGAAGTATGACAAAAAAAATCATTAAGGATCAACTGAAGGCTAAGGTAGAACAACTCACTTTTGTGATCGGGATAATAACTCAATCTTCAAAGTCAATTGAGCCTGTTACCACAAGTATAGAGGATCCTACAATTCAAAAGGTTGAGAGGACACATGCACAGGGAAGAGTTGTTTTTGAATGGATTGATAGGTTGTTGGCACAAGGTACATAGTTGTTGAAATCTTCAGTTGAAATGATCAACATGGAGAATGTGAAAGTAGAATTGAATCAAATAATTGATGCTTTGTCTCAAAATCTGCAAGTGTTAGAGAAAAGTCTTGAAGCTTGGACTAAAATGAAAGATCTCAAGCTTGATGTGTTGGAAGAAATTGGGGTGATTCCTAATAGAAAAATATTCATTAAAAATTGGGAGATAATGATACATAAAAAGGATGTCATTGATGAGTTGATCAAGGATCTACAAGAAGCTCAAGAGATAGGTGATGATAGAGAGTTATATCTTATCGCTAGGATTAAGGAGTTGCCTTACCAAATATTAGATGATAGTCAAAAATTCGCTCTTGTTGGTACGGTTATCCAAGATTTTACATCATTAATTCAAAAGAAGATTGAGTTAGGAGCCTTTTTATTAGCTTCTATTGACAAGTTGTTGGATCTTCAAGTGACTCTTGATAGCCTGGAAATAATATTGGATAAGCACAAGAAAGCATGCATCAGTATCGAGGACTACGTCACACGAGTGCTCACTATCTCCAACCATACAACATTTCCAGATGATTCTAAAGTCCAAGTTGCATTGAAAAGATATAAAGACTTCATGGAGAAAAATGATGAAGAATGAAAGAATGTGCTTATCCAGACTTAGTTTATTTTAATATTTTTCCTTTATGCAATTTGTATTTGTAGATGACATATTACATGTCTTTTGTAAATATGCAATTACATGTAAAAACAAAGAATTCCTAAATTAAATCAGACTCTGTTGTTGAATAATTCAAGTTAGTTGTAACTTTCTTATTTTAGCTCTTGGCTCTTCTCTCTATATATGAGGGAGCTCTTTTGTAAATATTACATTTTAGCTTGTGAAGTAAAGTGCTACCAAATTGAAGAGAATTTTGAAACTTTGTTTTTGAGGTGTAAATGAAAATTTCTATCAATAAAAGAAGCAAGTTTGCATCCAATATTTGCCTCAGATTAAATTTGTTATGTATTGAGGTTGTTCTTATGTCTTTCTCATTGCATTATCTTGTACATGATTGAATAGAGGTGTGAAACAATACATTCTACGAGGGGATTCAAATATTATTTTGTAGACTTTGAGCTGCATTATCATCTTTGAAGATTATGTTTATGTGTGTACTCTGGAGATAATTTGAAGTCTTTGGGCTACAAGTTGTTATTTTCATTTAGCTGATTTTTGGTGTCATATATTGGAGACTTTGGGCTACAACGTATACCATTCTTTTTCTTTTTGAATCATCATAGAAAGCAACAAAAGACTTTGTGCTTTTGTGGGTTTTCTTGATACTAACATCTACTGGTATTATTTTGATTATTCTCTTATATAATCAAATTAGATATTGGTTATTATTGCTCAAATTAGGACTTTGTGGTTGATTACATGTTGTAATTGCTATGGGATATAATTATAATTTTTGTGTAAGAGGAAAACATCTATCCTGAAACAAAAGAATAAGATGAAAGAAACACCCATGGATAATTCTAGTGTATATAATCTTGGTTAGTTACTAGTTGTTTTTAGTGAGTAATAAGAAGGGAGCCTCCCCTTTTTGAGAGGAGAGATTTAATCTCATGACACTGTGGCTGATATCACCATTTTGTAATCAAATAGTTGATTACAAAATATTCAACCAATAGTTTTTTGGCATCTCCACTAGGGATATGAATACACAACCATAGCCTCATGCTTTTGGTTGAAGTACACCATTTCTTGTTGTGTTTGTAATTATTTTCGTTATTGTTGATCTACATCTCTTGTGAAGTTTGCATTCTGGTAGAAAGAAGCTATACACATGGTCAAAGGGCTCAAGGGAATATTGATCCTATGTTTGAATTATTATGAAAACATAACTTTTGATCCTTTTCCTCCACAGATGAGATCACCTCTTCAACGCACAAAGAGTTTTCCTCCTGCTAGTGTAAGATCTCCTATACAAAGTGAGGCTTCCAGTGCTCACATGACATTATCTATCTCATCGATTCAAAGGTTTGTTATTCCCCCTTTCAATCAAGGCATCATGTTTACTCAAGGTCCTTGGGGTAATGTGTTTGGTCCTTTGAATTTTACACTGCCCACTCATGAACTTCCTCATGGTTCAAGAAAGAACATTCTCAAGTTCTATGGAGATGGTAAACAACACATAGATGAGATATTGCCACATTCTATATTGCATGCAGAGTTCTCAAAGTAGAACATGAAGACATATCAATAAGGTTCTTTATTGAAACACTCCAAGGAGTGGTAGTTGATTGGCTCTATCATCTTTTAGCTAAAAGTATTACAAATTGGGAAACTCTTCGAACCAAATTCGAAAAAAGGTTTAAGGTTGCTGAAGATGCTCATGCATTGTTGGCTCAACTTACACAAATGAAGAAGGAACCACATGAACCCACATGTGAGTTCGTGGCTAAGTTCAACAAATTGAAAACTGAAATTCCTGTTGTTGCTAAGCCTACAACTAAAAATTTGAAGTGCTTCTTCATCAATACATAGTTTTTCGAGGTGAGTTTTCTCCTATGGAAAGCAATTCCAGCCACTCTTGAAGCTACTCAAATGTTGGCTAATGAAGTAGAGGATGATTTAATCCTCGTTGGAAAACTAAGGAAGGATCCAAATAGGTCTAAAGGATAGTCCTCCTCGACCCAACCTTCTACAAGCACCATGGATCCTATGGTGTAAAAGCTAGCTAATGAATTGCTAGCTCTCAAGAAGTAGATTTCTCAAGGATCTTCTATCCCTTCTTACAAATATGTTCCAAGGAGAACTTATCCAAATGCTTCAAATTATCCCAACAATGATGCAAGGAACTAGAATAGGCTTCTTGCTCCACAAGGACTACTTGCACTTGAAGCACTATCTACAAATGCAACAGTGGGATATTATGAATCTGAACGAGAAGATCTTTAACAGTCATAATATCCCTTAGAAGATGGTGTTAATCTCTTCTAGGAGGAGAAAGAAGATGCGACTAGCGAATCTACATTGGGTTTTTGAACTATGAAGGAGTTGAGAAAGAAGAGGAAAATTTTGGTGAGGCTTATGTTGTTTTCACCTGCTCACAAAATCAGCTTGGTCATCAACAAGCTGATGGAGCTAAGGAAAAATATCACCCATGCCCGGTGTAGACACTGAAAAATATCCTAATCAATGTCATACACTCAAATTGGATTGACTAACATCATTTCCTCTTTATCTATCCTCTTTTCGCTTAATTAATTCAATTAGCCTAGCTAATTAATTAATTGCATCATTTTTGTCTATTTGGCCTAATTGATTAAATTGGGTTAATTCACCTATTTTCACACTAACAATTCATCTCATTAAATTAAATAAATCAAAATATTTAATTTAATCTTCTAAGTCATTTCCTTGCCCCTATTTATTAAATCATCTAATTTAATAAATATAATTCTCTATTTAATTAAATATCATTTCCTTGCCCCTATTTATTAAATCATCTAATTTAATAAATATCTTCTAATTCTTCTATTCCCTAATTGCATAAATTAAACCTTGTTTAATTAGCAATTAAACTAATTATTCCTCTAATCAAAGGGAATATTCCCATAGAATATTCTTTATCTTTTTTGCACAATTAAAACTTTGTTTTAATTTGTAAATTAACCTTTTTCCTCACCCTAAAGGAATGTTCTAAGGAATATTCCCTCTCCTCCAATCAACTCACTTAGCTTCAAATGCAAGTTAACCTTTAACCTCTTAAGCAAGTTACCTTTGACCTGTGTGAGTAGGTCAAAAGTGTGTTTGTTTGAGGCAAGTGTGAGCCTTTGATTAATCTTCATCTTGCATTATCATCCATTGATGAGAATCCATGATCCATGCCTCTCATCTTCTTCATCCTAAACCGTTGATTGAGCTTTTTGATCTCAACCATCCATTTCTCATTTGCTCTCCTATAAATAGGTCACTATTTGGAGACAAATGGATCCATCTTCAATTGTAAAGTCATGCTGTTGAATTTACTCACATACACACTCATCTCTTACTCACTTTTTAGCTTGTTTTAGTTCATTTTAATTGCATAATAGCTTAGATAATCCATTAATGGCTTTCATGCATCCATTTTAGCTTATTTATAAATTAGGGTTTTTAATCTTTTAGCTTAGAATTAGCTTAGCATTAACTTAGCATTTGTATATCTTCGTCATTTAGCATAAAATCATGTTTAATTAGCTTGCATCATGCTAATTTAGCTTTAAATCATGTTTTCATACACATCTCATAGTCGTTCCATCAGTTCTCTTCAATAAAATTGACTGGAACAAGCTCATTTACCCACGAGATTGGGAAAGGGTTGTTGTTTCACATCAACACGACACCAATCCCCCAATAGAATAAGTTTTAATTGATTAGAGAAGGTATTTAAAAAGATTTTTTAGTTTAACATGTTAAGTTTTAATGGCTTCCACTTTGATTTACATTGAATGATTTTATTGGGATCGAGGTTTAGTGGCTAAATCACACTTCAATTCCTCATGGATCAAGTGTGGTTAACCCGTACTAATCCATTGGTCACATTTTGGCACTAGAAGAAGGACTCTACTAACTTTTTTTGATGATTTTCTCTTAAAAATTTTATGAGTTGCAGGTTTCCAGGCTAGAGCGACGCTTTTAGAGGCTCCAACAATGCTATTTTGCAACATAGCAACACTATTATTCACTAGAGTGACGTTTTTGCAAAAGCGTCACTATAATTGAAAAACGTCACTATAATTGAAAAAAGTGTCACTATAATTGAAAAAAAGGATTGCCATAATTGAAAAAAGCGTCGCCATAATGCAAAAGCGTCACTATAGTGTTATAGTGACGCTATCGTTTTCTTTCTTTCATAGTCTATCTTAAAATGGTCATATCTTGGTCATACAGAGGTCTTTTTTGAAGTTTTTTTTTAAATGGGGTAGAATTTCATGCTCTACACAATGGTATAAGTTTTTTTCAATTTTGGTGGAGTTAAATTTTCCATTTTTGCATCTAAATTCAAATCACATTGCAACTTGGTCTAGGTTTTAGGGTTTTAATGCTTAATCATTTATCTAACCCTAACATCTTGTTTTCTTGATTTAATCTAACATTTGGAACATGGATTGCAGGTTTGAAGAGGATCATGGAGCACTTAATTGAATAAAAGGCATTCTTGTCTTTAAATTCTATAATTGTAACAAGCGTTTAACGCTGTGGGGCAATTATAACCCAACGTTCATGATTTTTTCCTAATTAGGCCTAAAACTTATAATCTTAGGACCAACTAGATTTCAATTGGGCTTAAAACTCATTTTCAAAGTTGGCTAAAATTGAACCCTCCTCATTGTTTTTTGGGTTTAAAATGAACGCACAAAGTTGGATAAAATTATTCACCCTCATCTCATCATGGTCTTTTGGGTTTAAAATCGAACAAGACAAACTCATCTTTCAATTGGTGCTTAAAACAAACTCATCACTACTTTGAAAGGTTAAAATTGACAAATTTTTGCTATGTTTTGTGATTTTCAATTTTTTTGGTGAATGCATATGCAATTCTCTCACACCGTTTGGCGATCTTGAGAAACATAAAAATTCTCTAACACTTTGCAAAATCACCCACATCTTTCAATTTGGGTTTAAAATTGAACAACCATGCTAGTGTGAGAAAAGGCATAGCGTGTATTCTCTCTTTGTTCATGCAATTAAAGATGATCGAACTACACATGTACTTACTTGCTATTGTTCACCTTTAGAGGGTTTTCCTTGGTGGGAAAAAGTACTCACCCCAAGGGAATGACCCAAGCGATAACAAACATAAGCCAAGCTCTTCCAAACCGCTATATAAATTTGTGGTTGCAATGAAAATCGTAAACAATGGGAAGCGGTACATGATAACTCTCCCCCAATATCTTTATGATGTGTAAAGTCCTTGTTCTAAGGGTTGGAAGACCTCTCACAAGGAGTTTATCATTGCACCCCCTAAACTGGATGCCCTTATTACGAACCTTTGTGTAGTAGCCAAAAATCCCTAATATTTGTTGATGTCAGGAGGTCAGACCTCTGAAGCCATCCCACATACTTGTGCTTCTTAGTAGAGATGAAGAGTTTGTCATGGGAGATTCATGAGAACTCAAAGCTTGGCTGACCCGTAGAAGTGACTGTCGTGGAGGGGAGCCAGTGTGGTCAAACTTCTAATCATCCACTCTGAATAAGTGTAGCTGGAGAAATCCAAGTGGGAATACAACAAATATAGCCATTTCTATCCTAGGGTTGTAATGCTTGTGAGTCAGTTTAACACTTTTCTTGATTTCAAAACGATCCAAAAACATTCACCATCCAAATTTCAAACACTTTGGCTCAAATATGGACTTCTTGAGTTAGCCTTGATATTACTGCTTAAATCCTAAGGATTTATCCTAAGTGATTTCTAAATATCTTGACATTAATCTCAAATCCATATTTACCAAAGGCAACATAGGCAATTATGACTTTAATCTCATAATTTTCACGAAATGGACATTGTGAAAGTTATGATGTTTTTGACATAAACATCTAGTTTGAAAACATAATCAAGACGAGTGTTTGTAAAATCATTTCACTTAAGCAATATAAACTTGACAAATTGAACCCCACATAACCATTTGGTGACCGATCGTGCGATTTGAACAACCCGACCTTACACCCACTATCATGCAAGGAAAACATTGCAAAATATTGAATCCAAAATCATTGAGTTTCACTTTTCCAAAATCATTGGGTCCTATTTCCAAAAACATTTGTGTTTTAATTTACCAAAATAATTGAGTCCTAAGGGTTTGATCACTTTAGAGGTATAGCATGTTTCTCACTACCTTGGTCTTGTAAAACAAAAGTTCATTCTAGGTCAACATTGGGTCAAACATTTCATCCATACATCATCATATTTCATCTTTCACTTCACCAAACTTTGCAAACTTTTGAACACACCAACACTTTGGGCTTAGACATCAATCAATCCAAACCCTAACTTAGCTACTTTGTATGTGAAATGAATCCTTTTCCATGCATTTGGTTAAGTTAGTTATCATTTTTGAAGTAGTTTATCTTGAAGATCACGAGTCTACCCTAAAGATTTCCAAGTTCATAAACATCCTTTATCCAAACATCAAATATCAAACTCTTAAGTCAAAAGTGTTTTCCTAAAATGTTTGCAAAAATCACTTTCCTTATCATTCACCTTTTTCATCTCCCATTGTCACCATTGGTCCAAACACCTTAGAGGTTCACTTTTGCAACAATATCAAAAGAAAAGAAAAACATAGAATATAAACTTGATTCATCCATCATGAGTGGTCTAAATAAACCAAACCATCAAACCTTACAATACCAATTGATTATCAAAGCTGAAATTTATACAATTCACACATGGGATCACTATATCCTACAAACCTCAATGCTACAACAAATGTGAGTACACCCAATCTAAATTTTGGAACATCCCTATGGTAGATTTAAATCAAAGTCAAAACCTACAAATCTATCAACTAAATGATCAATAACATGAGTCTTCAACAAAACAACATTATCCCATCAAATCAATACATGCAAAATGTGAATATACCAAATACAAACTTACCAAACATGAACATATCAAATCCACACTTGGTGAACTATGGGATAGATATGTTTGCAAATCACACCAATGTTGTTCAAAATCCAAACAATATACTGGAAACTCAATGTATTGATCCAAATCAAGGTAACACCATGCAAAATCAAGGTTACCTAAATCAAAGCAATGTGTTTCCTAACCACAACAATGTTCAATGCCAACTTGTAATGCAAAATCTAAACATCGTCCCAAATCAGAACATGGTCTAAAATCAATTTGTGCACGAACCCATACAAATACCACAAGTGTATATTCCAAATATGCTTGACCAAAAACCAAATCCACTACGCTGAGGGTATCAAGATAAAAATCAAGATCAAATTATGCAAAATCAAATTGATACACTTAGAAAATTCATTGGTTCATATCACTAAGAGACATCTCCACCCCAAAATAAACACACTCCCCCATTGGTTAAACCATGTCATCAAAACATTGAGTTGTGTCCATAACCACATCAAGAACAACATCTTCAATATCAAGAAGTTGGATATCAAAATCAACAACCTCAACAACAAGATCAATCACCACATCTCCAAGATGAATCACAACTAGATCAAACACAACAAGCACAGATCTCACAAGATGACAAATGTGAATACACTCCTTTGGGAGAGCCAATTGAATCAACATTAAAAATGTTAGTCCATGCTAAACTTATCAATCTTCCAGAAGCATTAATAAATGGAGGAGAATCTAGCATCAAGTTCCCATGGGATGATGATAATTATTATTGTGAATACCATAGCACAGAAGGTCATGACACATCAGATTGTACGAAACTCAAAGATCTCATCCAAGACCTTCTTGATCAAGAAAAAATAACTGTTGAAGACAATGATCAAGATTCAACAATTAATGATGGCAGTGACAATCACTCCACCATAATTTTTGAAAATAATGATCAAGATCCATCCATCAATGAGAACCTTGAAGATGTTTCTACCACATCCAACGATCAAATCAACATACATCAAGAGTCATTTTTTAATCATGATCAAGACCCATCAACAATATCCAACAATGATCCATTTCAAGAAGCATTAAAATCATCTGATCCTATGATTGAAAAATTGAAAATATCCCCACCACCATGTTTGATGAAAAAATTCAAGATTCATTTGCCAATGATTATGTTGATGATGTCTCTACATCACCGAATGAGTTAGATGACACACCTCAAGAATTTATTCCAAAAAATGATCAACATATTTCACCAAAGTCTAGCAATGGTCCTTTCTAGGACATATTGACATCCTTTGACCTCATGGTTGCAGATATAGAAGGAATCCTCAACTCATCAATTGATCCAAATTCACTTTAAGATCGAGAAAATATTAAGCTAGTACCCATGCCTAATGAATACATCCAAGAACCCTTTGTAAGCAATCCATCCTTTGAAATTGACCCATGTCAAGAGCTTGAATCAAAGCATGTCGAAAGAAATTCCATTTGAAATTAATCAAGATCAAGAATCTGTATCTCCAAGATACTACCATGATCTAATGGGTATTTTCCAATCCATACAAAATGTCACAAATAATAATCATATCCATATATCAAATACTTCTCCATCTACCCATGAGATGCTTACTCCTAATGGACATGTAGATGATCTTCATCCAAAACAAGAGTCTCATACTCTTGATATCATTACCAAGGAACAAGAGTCTCCTACTCTTAATATTTTTACACATGATCAAGGCATAGCAAAATCCAAAGATATATCAAAAATTGATAATGAAGAAAACCTCTACATAGATGATAAATCAAAAACATCCTTTGAAGAGTGAGCAAAAATGGATCATGAGGAAGAATCCTATATGGATTGTATAGCATCAACACCTTTTGAAGAAGCATCAAAATCAAACACATTCTCCATACAGATTGAAGAAAATGAGTATGGGGATATCAAGCATTATAAAAAATTAGCAAAGCAAAAGCATCTTGAACAAGAAGGAAATGGTTTGACAACAACAAAATCAAAGCATGTTAATAATAATCCCATAATACTGGGGGCAACTTTATCTAGTGCAAACACCAACATGGGGAGCACGAAGAGTCCTTATGATGAAATGGCTACCAACACTCCAACCATTCATATCATGAATAATTGTTCACGTATCTTTCCACCCACTAATTGGGACCAACCATAAGAAAGAGGTCTATATCAAAGAAAAGAGAAAATGATTGAAGCAAAAGAATTGACAAAGAGAAATGGACAAGAAAAAATTGAATGGATACCAAAGAAAAATAAAGAAAATAATCCCTATCACACTCCATTAGTCAAAGAAATTATGGGGAAAAATTTAAAAGGCAAGCTCATCCATCAAAAGTGTCTGTCAATACAAAAGAAAGCTTCAAGAGTGACCTACAAAGTATATAAAGAATTTGGTCCCAATCGAATCTCCATATCCACCCATCATTGCTCATCATCCCAAGTTTGGAGAATCAAAGATTCCAAACTATTGACCAATCCATATGCATCTCATATCCCTCAACGCATGCTACCATCCACTTAACATCCATGATATCCAACTCTCATATTGACCGTGTGTTGGTAACAACTCTTTATCATAAGGATTCTAAGGGCACTCTATCATGGTGTGTGCATCTAAGTAAGGTTAACTATGGTATTGATAAAGAAGATGAAAAGATCTAGGGGTTACATTCAAGTGCCTGCATCTTAGCAAAACAACTCCTCCAAGTAGGATATCGTTGGCACGTCATGACAACAATATCTATATCAGCACCAAAAACATCTACATTAGCACCACCAGGTGGTTCGATATGAGCATTAAAATTCAAAAAATCAAAAAAATCAACAAAATAGTAAAGAAAAAATCATCCTCTAGTGAAAACCACTTTGGTGGCACTTTGGACAAGTACCATGATGAAAATTTGGCAAACAGGCGTCATGAGTAGAATCGAGCATCTATGTGCACCATTTCAGATGGAGGCATCTCATCCCATCCATAATGAATCCCACATTCCATCCATCTTATCCATAATAAATCTAGGAACCCTTCATTATCCAATCCATTTTTCATCCCATCTAACTTATCTTGATCATGGCAAAGGTTCGGTATGTACTTCACACTTGCTTATGGTAAACTTCTTGATATGGGTCACTATCATTGGTCCTATCCTAACCAACATTATTTGAGCCGTAAGGAATTTTCCAAAGAGGCATAATTTATCCAAACATGTTATCCTATCACAAGATAATCATTGGCATTCTATGCATACCTATCCATCAATCCATTCATTTATCCATGCATCCACCCATGGCATTCCATACATTGATAGACGCTAGGGGTAGATACTTACATCTTTCTTTAGGAATAAATCTTGAGCTATATCCTATAACTCATGTTGTGATCTAAACATTTGCTAACACAAAATAAAATTGGTTAAATCATTTGAAGCAAAAATTCAAATCACTGGCCCATGGCACATTCTGACGAGAAGATGTTCCTTATCAAGCTTTATCTTTTATCAAACATCAATCCAAACAATCCATATTAGTTGAATCTATCTTGCACTTCAACGTCACATCAACTCATTCCAACAAACTTTGTTCCAAACCAAGCTCCAAAATCTTGATCAATCTTATCCAATCAATCTATCATCATCTCGGGATATCCTTCCCAATACTCGTGTTGCTTAACATTATCCTTGCATTGTTGTCTATCCTCAACAATGTTATCATCACCAATCCATCAATCAAATCAATCAATCCTAGCTTGGTTTTCAACAAAATCTTGAAATAGATCATTGAAATCATCACATATCCATACACTCGTCATGATCCTGCAAAAAAATCCCAAAAAACTTGCAAAATCCATCTAAAATCCAAAAACACTTGCAAAATCCATCAAAATCCAAAAATATTTGCAAAATCTTGTACAACTAAAATCCAAAAACATTCAGAAAATTGTAAAGGAAAAATCCAAAACATCTAGAAAACATCAAAATCCCTAAAAAGGTCGAACATCAAAAATCCTTTTTTTTTTTTTGTCTCTGGTCAAACTATGTTGTCTCTAAGCTTGAATGTAAAAAAGGCCATCACTGATGTGCCCCCGAGACACCCTGGGTTAGTCCTTTAGCAGTCTGTTGTAATTAGTTGTCCTCTCTTGTCTGTTCATATCGTTGTCTTGTAAATGGGTCGAGTCAGTAGAACTATGTGGTCTCTATGTGTATAACGTAGGAAAGGCTAATCTTTGATCAGCCCCTGAGGCCCCTAGGATAGGTCTCTTAGGTTAGGTTCTTGGTCGAAACTCAAAAACTCAGAAAACCCCTAAACATTTGTAAAATCTCAAAAATAAAAAAACATCCAAATATCTCAAAAATCCAAAAACATCATAAAATCTCAAAAAAACTAAAAACATCCAAATATCTAAAAAATCCCTAAACATCCAAATATTAAAAAAAACCCAAAAACATTTGAAAATGGAAAATCCAAAAATAATAGAAAATGTTCAAAAAACCTAAAAAGCCTCAAATATTCAAAAAACCCTAAACATTCTTAGAAAATTGAAAATCTAAACATCCACATAAACTTTCAAAAAGACCAAAAACAACCTCAAAATACCAAAAACATTCAAATATTCTAGAAAAAAAACCCATCCATCCCATCTCGCTTTCACCCACAATAAATCAATCGTCACCTTCACCCTTTGGCGAAACAAGTAGAAAACAAACATAGCAAGTTGTAAAGTGTGAACCCAAAAGTCAAAATCTAGAGTCTAAATCATAGGCAAATGCGTTAGTGAAGTTTATGGAAATTGCTCATCTTAGCATCATCATCCTAACACCAAACAACCCTCTAATCAACGTGTCCTAGGATGTATCCTTCCTGCAATGGACATTAGTATCAGATATCATCTTAAGCTAAACTTAAACTAGGTAGGAGCTATAAATAAGAGTAACTGTTTGTCTTTGATATTTTCTTATGATTTATCTTAATGACCCATTCTGAGGACCTCTTGATGATGTCTATCTAAAATGATTTAGAGAGAAAGGAATGGGGCATCGATAATTATCTTTCATTTTGTTGTGCTTGTGGATACTCTTGTAAAATAATCTTGGTGCATGCTTGCTTAGTTGTGTGTAGGAAGGTCATTTGGAGTATGTTGTTGACTATTGTGTATGCTTTGGTCCAATATATTTTGAACTTCTAACTTGCATTCCAACGACGTTTCTGTATGTCAAGGTGTGAACAAGAACTATCTTATCTATTTGTCAAGTCAAAGTCCATTACACTAGATACAACGTCGTCCTGGTTATCATTACCTTGATGCATTGTATCTATGTGTTATATCAAACAATAAGGAATGATGGAAAATCCCAATCCCAAAGTGTGAGCACCCATCCTGCATTTCATCCTGCATTCTTTTGCATTGTCTCGTCACCATCTCTAATAAAGTCACGATGGATCAAGAACTTGTTAGATCTTTTGAAGCAATCATCATCAACAATGGTTATTCATTCTTTATTCTTCTATCTTTTCTCTACGATAACCTGGTATCATGACACACAAAAAACATCATCAATGCATCCATCTTGCATCCACAAACCATCAACATCTCATATCATAAAACATCCACCACCACCATAATCATTTGTATATCACATCATACATTTTGCATAACCATTTGAGTTGTGAGGAATAATATAGATTTGTTATTCTAAGCATTTTTAATCATTGTATATCATAAACATTTGCATCCATACATCATCATCAAAGCATGAATAGAAAATACACAAAAAATGCATCCACATCATTTGCATATCATAATCATCCATCCATATCATATCATGAAAAGATAATGAAAAATAATATAACATTTGCATCCATCCATAACATGATCATCGTATATCACATAGGCATAAAATAAAATGCATCCATACATAATCATATATAAGCATCTATACATCATCCATACATGAAATAAAGTCAACAAATCATCACATAAATCATCCATATTTGTATCATATATATATCAAAAAAATGTGTCATGGTACAAAATTTGGATCAGTGTATGTACATCGATCATAAGTACAATAGCCACAAGGCTATCAAAAAGGAGCCCATGAATGTATATCAGTATAACGAATGGGGAAAAATCAAAAAGTGTTTATACATCAAAAGGCTAGCCCTGGTGGCTGCTACCCTCTCCAACCTACTACTCAGGTTGATCCTTTGCTTGGGGACGTGCATCGCTTCGCTATAAAAAAAATTAGCCTGTCTTAATGCCATAGGAACATCTCTATGATAATGTTGCCTATAATACACAACCTCCGTAAATAGCCTTTCTATACAATCTATCTGAAATTGTCCGACCATGGGTGGATTTCATAAGGCTCTCAAACTGCTGACGTCAAGCCACCTCCTGATCTCTCTCACCTATGACTGCCTGAACTCTTTGCAAAGCTGCATCTCTCTTGGTTGTCACAACAACCACCTGTTGTCAAGCCTGGTCTTGCTCAACAGTCAAAACCAAAATCTGTTGGCCATCCTAGCCTCCCTATCCTCTGCCTTGTGGCCTCCCTTTGGGAGGAACAGTTGCATGATCTGTGTGTCGCCTTAAAGGGACAAACCATGCATCATAAGCGGGAGTAGTTTGAGCAATGGGCTGACCCTGATCGTATGCCCAAGGCTGGGAAACCAATTGGAAAAAACTCTTAATGACCTTTGCTGCTGGAATCGTTGGTCCCCATGTGGGAACTTGACTGGCAGCTTTAGCAAAAATATCCCTATAAGCATCATCGGGCCTATCCTGGACATCGCCAAACTATCTGGCTACTCTATCAGGAAGGTACTTCTCAATCATAATATGCTCTTGACCCTGCATGTAACGGGTCTACCGGGCGAAGTATCATCATCGAACCAGGTCAGCATCTAAAGCCATGGCCACCATAAAAACATGGTCATATCATCTATCACCTCGCCAGTACAGGAGTCCAATATGTCCTGTGTGCTTGAGTGTAATGGCACCTCGATATCTCCATATGACGGGATCATTTGGATCCACGTCCTCCATCTGTACAATCGGCCAAAGCATTGCAATGTGCTCCCATGCCCAAAAATGAAGAAGAGTAACACCTGCACTGAGGGTTATCCCATCATAATAAACAAAATCATGCAAATCATGGTATAGGAGGCCAACATCATAGGCCCCCACGCAAAAAGAGTCCCTTGGTAAAGCATCCTCTACCGAGCCAAGCCCCAACCTGGACTAAAAAATCGGCCACGTATGTCTAGAGCCACCAAACTTGAAATGATGGCCACAACAATCAATCTGAGTGTCGGCACATGACCCCTGTATGTCTCTAAATCTATCTGTGATGTGACCAACACAATCTGGTCCATCTCCATCACCTTGAAGCAGGCATCCAATTCGGCATCAGGATCGTAGATCACACAATCACCGTGGATAGGAAACTGCAATATTCACCACACATCCTCTAAGGTCACTATCGCCTCTCCTGTCGAAAGGTGGAAGGACGAGGTCTCGCTGTGCCATCTCTCGTACAATGCTATCATCATGGCCAAATGTGTCCTAATCACTGGTGCGTACATAATGTACCACAATCCGATCTCTCCTAGGTGCTCCTAGCGCAACTCTGATAGATCACCCAATCTCTCCAGTATTGTGGGCCTATGCTCTCTCAACATCAATGGTGGGAAGACCTCTTGCACTCATGAAGCCCACAACGTCAGAAAATCATAAAAAAATTGAGGTTATTTGGAATTTTTAGCTCAAAAATCGCAAATGCGTCGCTACTTTACAAATGCGTCACTATATTGAAAACTCAAACAGCGACGCCCGATGCATTTTAAAATTCAAATTGACAAATGCATCGCCATATAAGATGGTGTCACTATTTATAATTTGGTCTAACCTAACCCTAACTTTCAAATTGGCAAGTGTGTTGCTAGATACAAATGTGTCGCCATTTAAAATTTGAAACCCTAAAATCAAATTTGGAAAAGTGTCACCCTAGACATATGCATTGCTATATATCATTTGGGCATCGCCGATTGAAGTTTGGGTGTCACTACATAGCGATGCCCCCAAATTCTAAATTCTAACGTCTAATAAATGCATCAAATTTTCAAATTTCAAATCAAGTTTCGAATCACATACCAGTGGTCCTGCGCCTGGAAGCCGTTGAATCTCATGAACTCGATCAGAGATGTGTCGTGGAAGCTCACAACATGCCATTTTTTCGAAGGGTCAAAGCTCAAATTGCAAGAAATCCTTAAGTGTGAATGCACAAATGAATTGAAAATGACCCCTTTTGGCCTATTTAAGCTAGAAAATTAGGGTTTTTTGCCCTAATTTAACCTTTTTAATGGCGTTTATTATCATCTTCAACAATTTTTCCAATATGGACCTAATTTTGCATCATTTTTTGTGTTTTTGGCATTATTCTTGCATCCCGAAACCTTTTTGGACCCTTGGGGCAGCTTCTGAAACTTTATCGAGAAATCAACCCAAAATTTGAAATTTTTGCCTAATTTCTCGAGGGGGCAGGGAGTCAGTTTTATCCTTCTGCTGCGACATCTTAAAAAAAAAATCATCAAAAATTTTCATTTTTTGATTTAAGCAGCAATTTTTATCCGAAAAGCGTTCTTTGAACCAAAGTAGCAGGTACCTCACTTCAAAGAGGGGCAAAATGTAGACACTGAAAAATGTCCTAATCAATGTCATACACTCGAATCAGATTTACTAACATCATTTCCTCTTTATCTATCCTCTTTTCACTTAATTAATTCAATTAGCCTAGCTAATTAATTAATTGCATCATTTTCATCTATTTGGCCTAATTGATTAAATTGGGTTAATTCACCTCTTTTCACACTAACAATTCATCTCATTAAGTTAAATAAATCAAAATATTTAATTTAATCTTCTAAGTCATCTTATTTAATTAAATAACCTTATCTTATTTAATTAAATATCATTTCCCCTCACCTATTTATTAAATCATCTAATTTAATAAATATTTTCTAATTCTTCTATTCCCTAATTGCATAAATTAAACCTTGTTTAATTAGCAATTAAACTAATTATTCCTCTAATCAAAGGGAATATTCCCATAGAATATTCTTTATCTTTTTTGCACAATTAAAACTTTGTTTTAATTTGTAAATTAACCTTTTTCCTCACCCTAAAGGAATGTTCTAAGGAATATTCCCTCTCCTCCAATCAACTCACTTAGCTTCAAATGCAAGTTAACCTTTAACCTCTTAAGCAAGTTACCTTTGACCTATGTGAGCAGGTCAAAAGTGTGTTTGTTTGAGGCAAGTGTGAGCCTTTGATTAATCTTCATCTTGCATTCTCATCCGTTGATGAGAATCCATGATCCATGTCTCTCATCTTCTTCATCATGAACCTTTGATTGATCTTTTTGATTTCAACCATCCATTTCTCATTTGCTCTTCTATAAATAGGTCACTATTTGGAGACAAATGGATCCATCTTCAATTGCAAAGTCATGCTATTGAATTTACTCACATACACACACATCTTTTACTCATTTTTTAGCTTGTTTTAGTTCATTTTAATTGCATAATATCTTAGAGCATCCATGCATCCATTTAAGCTTATTTATAAATTAGGGTTTTGAATCTTTTAGCTTAGAATTAGCTTAACATTAACTTAGCATTTGTTTATCTTCGTCATTTAGCATAAAATCATGTTTAATTAGCTTGCATCATGCTAATTTAGCTTTAAATCATGTTTTCATACACATCTCATAGTGGTTCCATCAGTTCTCTTCAATAGAAGTGACTGGAACAAGCTCATTTACCCACGGGATTGGGAAAGGGTCATCGTTTCACATCAACACGACACCAATCCCTGAATAGAATAAGTTTCAATTGATTAGAGAAGGTATTTAAAAAGCTTTTGTAGTTTAACATGTTAAGTTTTAATGGCTTCCACTTTGATTTACATTGAATGATTTTATTGGGATTGAGGTTTAGTGGCTAAATCACACTTCGATTCTTCATGGATCAAGTGTGGTTAACCTTTTCTAATCCATTGGTCACACCCGACAGTCACAATCACCAAGAGAGGGACTCCTTTGCCAATCCAACCAAAAGACACAACAGGGAATAAACAAGTAAGTACTCCAAATCCTCTTACATATTCTTTTGTACTTAAAACCAATGTCCCAAATCCTAAGCCCCAAATTAAAAATACCTTGTCTTATTTAGTAAATCCTTACCAATCCTTTGATATTATTGATCATGCAAAGAAGACAAAAATCCAAATGTTGGAGGTTGAGTATCTCCAGGCCAACCCCAACCAATTTGATAGACTTGCTATGTTTGTCAAAGATAAAGGAACTCATCCTGGCTAAGATTCTTCCCAAAATATCCTCATTGCTGCCAAACTAAGGTCTTCACAAAGTAACTTGGTTTCAACTCCCTCATCCTTCTCTGGAAAGATAGATCCATTTTACATCTCCTTACTGGTTAATGGTTATAAATTAAGTGACTACATCATAGATTTAGGTGCCTTTGGTAATGTGATGCTAGCCAAAGTGGCTAACGCTTTGGGTTTGAATTTGACAAAGACCTTTTGCCGGTGTTTTTCAATGGAAAACAAGCAAGTTCCACTCATAGGGTAGATTAAAGATGCATAATTTTCATTTGTTTCATTTCCTGACAAGAAGATTAAGATGATAGTTCTAGTAGTTGATGTCCTAGTCTCATATGGGATATTATTGGGATAAATTTTTTGCAAAGATGTAGGGGGTGAGATCAACATGAATTGGTCTGGGGCCAGAATACCCATTAAGGGTGTTATGCAACAATTGCTTCTGAAAAGGGAAGCTAAGAATTCTATAACAAAAACTGATGATTTGAGAGCTTAGATTCTTTTTGAGTCTTCTAGAATGGGTACTTATTTCTTGTAAACTGATGAAGTTTTTGAGTCCTTGGACAGTGATTCCAATAAAGAGTAGGTAATTGATGGCTCTTCCTCTTCAGATGAAGAGATTCCTAATTTTGAAACCATTAGCTTAGGGAGTTCAAATGATATTTGGACCTTGGAGTTTGATGGCAGTTGTTCCTCCACGAGAGCTAGTGCAAGGATAGTTTTCATATCCTTGCAAGGAAAAGTTTTTCCCTTTTCTTTCAAATTGCAATTCTATAGTACTAATAATACGATAGAATATGAGGCCTTGTTGTTAGGGATGAATATTGCACATGAGAAAGGAATTAAAAATCTTCATGCTCAAGGTGATGCTGAGCTGGTTGTTTGTCAGGTAAGAAATTTGTACTAGACAAAAAATGAAAGGTTAAGGCATTACTGTAATCTTGTTTGGGATTGCATTGAACAATTTGATGCTTTTGGCATATCTATGGCTCCAAGTGAATACAATGATAGGGCTGATTCTTTTGTGGTATCAACTACTCTTATGATTCACCACAAAGATTTCAAAGGAACCAAGTATATTATTGAGTTAGTTTTTCGACCCAGTGCTCCTAATAATTCTGATCATTGGCAAATCTTCAATGATGATCATCAAATTATTGCCTTTTTGGAAAAGGCTGAAAATTTCAGTGAGTTGTATTTTGAAGGAAGTGGTTCCTCTCCTTGAGAATCAATCTCTAAGGTTGACTAGGAGATTGGTGAATAAATATTGCAACTAAAAGGGAATAAGATTCCCAAAGGTTTGGTATCTCTTGAAAAACTTTTTGATAAGCATGATCACTATGTCAAGAAACAACAACAATATGGATTTGATTCGTCAACTGAAGTTTAACAGCTTAATTTGGGAACAAAAGAGGATCCTAAAATAGTAAATATTGGTAAATATTATACATCGAAGGAAAAGGATAAGTTTGTAAAACTTTTGTGGTAGTACATAGACGTACTTGCCTATTCGTATGATGACTTAAAATATTTTCATTAGAAGGAGGTCCAACACGAAATTCCCCTCAAATCGGGTTCCATGCCTCACAAGCAGAAGCAAAGGTAGTATAAATTGAAGATTTCAATTATTATTCTTGTCGAGATTCAAAAGATGCTAAATGCTAGGATCATTTTTCCTATCCATCATTCAACATGGATAGCTAACATTGTTCTAGTACAAAAGAAGAATGGAGAGATCCAAATTTTTGTGGATTTTTGAAACCTGAATCAATTGTCACTGAAGGATAATTACCAATTTCTGGTAATGGACCAAGTTTTACAAACAATTACGAGCTCATAAATGTTGTCCATGTTAGATGAATTTTTAGGATATAATCAAATGGAGGTGAGCGAAGAAGATCAACACAAAACCTCTTTCGCTACTCCTTGGGTCATGTTTTCTTATCACATCATGCCTTTTGGTTTGATCAACGTTGGTGCCACATTTCAAAGAGTAATGGACTTGGGTTTTCATGATGTGATGGGTAAGTTCATTATGGTTTACCTTGATTACTTGACTATCTTTTCAAAGAAATTTCAAGATCATTATCATCACTTATAACAAGTGCTTGAAAGGTGTCGACAACATGGTATTTCCCTTAATCCCAAGAAATCCTTTTTTGCAGTTATAGAAGGTAAGCTCCTTGGACACATAATGTCTAAGGAAGGAATCAAGATTGATCTCGAGCAGGTCAAATCCATTCAAAATCTTACTTTATCTTCAAGTAAGACGATAGTCCATTCCTTCTTTGGGAAGGTGAATTTCTTGTGGAGGTTTATTCCAGACTTCGTAGAGAAGATTTGTCATATCATTGATATTATGAAAGGTAAGTCAATCTTTCATTGGAGTGTAGAAGGTAAATTTTCTTTCAACGAAATTAAGGAGGCTATTGCTCATGCTCTAGTCTTAGTCTTCCCTGACTATACAAAAGACTTTATCATGTATAGTTATGCCTCATAACATAGACTATTTGTTATCTTGGTGTAGCACAATAGTGAGGGGATTGAATCCCCAATAGATTTCATGAGTTGTACTTTGAAAGATCATGAAATTAAGTACTCACTAATGGAAAATAATGCTTATGGTGTGGTCAAAGTAGTTAAGCATTTCAAGTTCTACATTCTTAATTCTCATGTTGTAGCATTAGTGCCAAATTTTGGCTAAGGCTTATGATTGGGTCAAATGATCCTTTCTTCACAAGGTTCTTTATAATTTTGGGTTTGATGAGGACTGGATTAATTGGGTGATGAGATATGTCATGTCGGTGTCATACTCCATGCTAATTAATGGTGTGCATTCTTCTCTATTTGGTTCTTCTAGGGGACTTAGGCAGGGTGACCCCTTGTCTCCTTATCTCTTAATTATTATGGTTGAAGGTTTCAAAATACTTCTTAAATCCCATCTAAGTTGAGGTCTTATTCACCGGTGGTCTTGGGGTGAAGGGTTCCCTCCTCAGACCCATCTTCAATTTGTGGATGATATTACGCTCTTGGGCGTTGCCAAAACCAAGGAAGCAAGCAACTTCATATGTGCTCTTAACATTTATCTTGCCGCTTTGGGTCAGAGGATTAATAAAGGGAAATCCTCTCTTTTTCTTCAAAACTCCTCCAATCATTCAATCTAGGATTGCTCGCATTCTTAGATTTCAGATTGGTAACATTCCTTTTGTGTATTTGGGTGTTCCCCTCTCTATGTACCCTTTGCCAAGAGGAACCTTGTAGAATGTTTTGGATAAGTTTAGGGGTTATGTCAATCACTAGACTTGTCAGTGGTTATCCTTTGTTGGGAGGATTATGCTCTTAAAGGTTGTGGTTCAGGTGCTTCCTATCTATAGGTGTATGGATTAAGTTGCTCCTACAAGCTTCATTAGAGAGCTTGATGCACTCTTTGGACAGTCCTTATGGTCTAATCTATCAGGTTCCAAGAAGTAGAGTTTGGTTAAGTGGTACACTATTTGTAGGCCTATTCAACAGGGTGGCTTGGGCCTTCGGCAGGTGACTATTACTAGCCAGGATTTTGTTGCCAAGCTTTACTGGTGATGGTGTACTAATCAAGATACATGTTGGGCCAAAATCCTAAAGGCTAAATATTTGAGAGGTGTTGCGAATAAGGATATTCTTAGATTCTCTTTGGATGGTAAGGGGTCTATGATTTAGGATACACTCAAAAGAGGAGCAAGCTTGATCAAGCAAAGCCTATTCTGGATTTGTCACAAAGGTGAGGATGCTCTTTTTTGTCTTGATTCTTGGGATGGTCACCCCCTATCTTTACCACCCATCCTCATCTACAAGATTTGGGTTTGCGATTTTAGGAAGTTGGGTGGTCGAAGGTGAGTGATTTTAAAGTTGTGGAGCGATTGGGTCAGGTGGAAAGGGTGTCAATTGTGGCCTCCAGGGGGTTTTTCATGTGGACCATGCTAAACTAATATTTTAGAGGAGAGAGTTTATAGATCTTTACAACAAAGGGATGTCTTGGCTTGGGATCCAAATCCTAAAGGGGTGTACTCGGTGGTTGTTGGGTATCGTGAATTGGATAAAAGGAAGTATGGGGAGGATGAAGCCCCTTGGTGGAAATATGTGTGGAATAAGTTGGTGTGGCCTAAGCACAACTTCTTCCTTTGGTTAGTGGTCGTAATGGGTGTATTTCCTGAGATAATCTTCTGAAGAGGGGATTTTAGGGGCCCTCCATATGTTTCCTATGTGGTAGTAGTGAGGAGTCTTCTTCACATATTTTCTTCCAATGCACCTTTTCTAGATCTATTTGACACTTATGGTGGGCGGTGTGGAGACACTGTTATGTGCATGCTCTTCCCCTTATTGAGTTTTGGAGGACTTTGGAGACCTGCTCTCTCATTCCCTCTCTAGATGGCATGGACTATTGGGCCTCCATGCATTCTTTGGCAGATTTGGCTAGAGTAGAATTGTAGGATTTTTCAAGATAAAAAGATGATGGTTGCACAAGTTTGGCAACATATTCTTGATATGCTTAAGGAGACTATTTCAACTAAATGCATGAGGCTAGAGCTCTTATGAATGTTGATGAGGCTTTGATGTTTATGGGTTTGGGTCTAAATGGTCTTAACTTAGCTTACTCCAAAGGGAGGAGACATCTTAGTAGGAAAATTCAGAGAGAAGGTAGATGGTTCCTATCTCTTGTTGGGATTTTGAAAATTAATACTGATGATTCTTCTAGGGGAAATCCGGGTTATGCTGGTGTGGGAGGTGTGGTGAGAGGTAGCTTTGGGGTTGCCCTCTTCTTCTTCTCCAAGTATCAAGGAATCCAAACTAATAATATCATGGAGGATTTGGCTATTCTTGTTGCCTGGAAAAGGCTTGTGCTCCTGGATGGCACAAGAATATTTATGAATCAGATTCACAAATCATGATTAATTTGTTAAATAAGTAGAGTATTGATGGGGTGGATTGGTAACTATCTTCAATTGTGTGACAAATTCATTAGTTTTGTAGTTCATTTGAGATGGTAGCCTTTGTTCATATCCATAGGGAGTGGAACAATGTGGAAGATTTTATTTCTAAATGGGCTTCAGGGTTTAGGGGTGAGTGGAAGATGGATAATTGGGAGCAGCTTCCTAGTGATTGTGTTCATAAATTAAAAATATTGATTCATGAGGATATGCATGGTCCATAAACAAGTTTTGGTTTTCCTATTTGGGTGGCTAGGTGTTCTTTGGCTCTTGTCGGTTGGATTTTCCTTATTGGCTCTTGCTGTTTGTATTCTCGCTGCTTGTAATCTTGGATTTTCTCTAATTAAATAAATTTTTACCCTTTTTATTAAAAATAAATAAATATGAATATTTAGATTTAGATTAATTCTCATAATCAATAATTAAAATCAACCTACAACTAAGTCAGTATTATGTTCTAATTTATTAAGGTCTATTACATATTTTAATGCATAGTATTTGGTACATTGATTCTATAATTAAAGATCTGCACATAATATTATTCACATCCAACACTTGTAATGTATTTTAGTGTTTTGTTTTTGCAAAATTTTTGAGTTGTATTACTGTTCTTTTTATTTACACCAATGATTTTGTATTCATGTGAAGGCTATAATAAGAGGTAAAAGTTAATTGTCAATTAGATTGATAATAATTATTTAAAAAAATATTTTTTAATTATAAAATTTACATCAAGTTACAAAATATAAATATTTATTTTAGGTTAAAAATATTAATATATGATTTATTCAAAAAATAATATCTATTTAAAAACCTAGTTACAATAGTATACTTACCAAAGGTGAGAACTAATAAGACATGTAAATTAATGAATGAGTCATTCTTAAAATTTTATGGTAAAGAAATAACTTATATTACTTTTCTAAATAATAATATAAAGAGCTAATTAAAAGAAGTGGTAGGTGAATTATTCAATTTCTTAAGAATTGAAAAGGAAAATAAATAAGACTTTTGTAACAATCTAACTCATATAACATAGTAAACACTTTGGTTTTAAACTTGAAGTAAATAATTTCAATTCCTTAAAAATAGGGATGCTAAAAAAATTCTTTTCTAACATCATTTATTTCACTTTGCATAATTGAAAACATAAAACATGTTACACCCCGTCTCTTAGTTACCACATTACTTTTACCTTCATCTCATAAAAATGATGATAAATGTAAATCATGACTTTAATGTGATTAATAGGTGAATGAAATATGAAAATATGCATTAAGATGTTATTGCTTTTATAATTATGTTTAGTATACATTAATGGAAAATACGATGAATGTACAATGCAATATGCATACTTTAATGCTTTGATGATGTAAATGATTTATGATACAAATGAATTTCATTTGAATGGATAACTACCTTTGCGATGCACTAAGTTGGATGCAAGGAGTCAAGCCTTCGGGTAAGAGAGGGGGAGTATCACTTAGGAGAGGATATTGGTTTGGTAACCCTAATATTCCTATTTGAACTATCACATACTCACACCCTAGTTGGTCAAGTAGAGTCGAGTTAGTTCGTGAAATTGGGTAAGTAATCTTTGGTCATAGTTTAGGGGTGATTTGAATGACTTTGGTTTTAGTCTTTGCTTTCTTGATTGTTCTTGGTTTGAATTAAAGTGATTGAGTCTTTGTATTGGGTATATACTTGTTTATGTATAAAGTTGATTCTAGTATCTTGAATTGATTGAGACTTTCATGAATATGGCGTATTGCTATATATATGTATATATCAAAGAAGTTGATAATAAGGTGAGGAATATATGTATATATATATATATATATATATATATATATATTCAAGTATAGATATTAAAATAATATTATGCATATATATATGTCTAATATATATTAATATAATTATGTTAACATAAACGTATTTGCATACATATTAATATACGTATGAATATATATATATATATATTAATATGTGTTTATATATATATTATAAAAGATATATATATATATATACATATTAATAATATATATTATATATTTTTTATATATATATTAAAAGAGATATGAAATAAGTGGGCGGTTGGGCAAGCGACTTTCCACACTGGCGATTGTGGAAAGTTTGTGGTGAATTTGTTATTAGATCCTCCCTTATCGACACTCTTTGCTTCGCTTCATAAACAAAGTTTTGAAGTGAATGCTTGACCTTTGTCAGTTGACATGGCGGGGTTTGGCTGAGTTTCCTTTGATGGTTGCCTACATGGCAGTGTCACCTTGGGAAGTTGGCGGTGGGGGTATGAATAATTACTCTCCTTGACAAAATTTAAGTTTGCAATCCTTTTGAGACAATGATGAAAGCATCGGGGGTGATATGAAACTCATCTTCGTAACTTGGTTGGTCTTATCAATTGAGCTTTAGGACTAGGTGTTGTATTTTTCTCATGTGAGGTGGTGATTTGGCATCATAAACAGGATGGTTTATCGCAAGGCATGAACAATATAGCTAAGTTTAATTATGGAAAGGACAACTTCACTTAGCATCTTGCTATCAAGGACACAACATTCATTGAAGAAAGCTTATATTCATCTTTGGGTGGCAACTTCCTCATTTAGTAATTTTAAGCATTTGGGAAAGATGGCAGAGCTCTCCAAATTTGTTGTTTGCATGTCCGTTGAAACTCTGATGAGTATTGGGGTGGACATGCCAATCCAACTAGACAATGTAGTTAGGAAAATGGCATTCTATGGGCCTGTCACTGACCAAAGGCTTCAGATTCTCAAGAAATTTGACTCCCTCATATTGGCAATGGTGAAAATAGTGTTGGGAAAGGGCTTCCTAGGGGATTCAGAGTCATATCGTGTGGACACCAACATCACTTCACGCTTCTTGGCGGTGTTGTTGGACATTCGAATGGTGAAGAAGGATATCGAGTTGTTGATAAGGAGATATTTTAAGGTGGATTTGTTGGTTGGCCTTGAGGAGACACTCTACGTGGCCTCGCTCGACATGGGTTTTCCTCATTCATGGGATTTGGCGATGATTCATGTACCAGGTGAAGTATTAAAATATTATCCTTTTGTCCTCAATCTCAAAGGCATGGCCTTGGTGGAACGCAAGTAGATGGAAGTGGTCGGAGTGGGTCATCTTCAAAGAGCATTGAAGCTCCCTCCTTTGAGTGCAAATTGAATTCCAAATTTTTGTGTTTTTTTCTCTTGAAAACGGGTTTCTTGGCTCTGGCTAGGTCTAGGTCCATGGTTAACATGTAATAACTTTTTTGTTGTATGTATTTGGGACTGGGGTGCGATTCATATTTTTGTCATGGTTTTGTTGTATGTAGGGTAAGGATCTATGGTTTAAGTTTCTATGTTCTAGTGTTTTATCTAGGTGTTTGGTTTGGCGGGGTTGGTGGGGCGGGTTTGGTTGGTAGTCAATGGCAGAGTACCTCTACATTTTAGGTTCCCTGTGTTGCAGATGACTTGTAATTTTTTGGCTATATCAATACAACTTCTATTTTACAGATTAAAAAAGAGCTATGAAATAAGACAAGCACATATGAAAGAACTTAAGCCAACGCTATGAAAGGAATCAATGAAACACTTAAGAGAGAGTTTAAATGTAGCAAGTAAATCATGTTTAATGTAGATCAAAGCGCATGAGTTAAGCACATGAGATAAAGTCTTAATGCCTTTAGCAGTGCACAAGTAATATGCATTGAATTCTTTACAAAAAGTATGATATGAGTCAAGTTGTTGACTTGGTCAAACTTATGAATAAATGATAGGGTGTGTAATATGAAAAGTTGTGCCATGTTTTAAGAAGTCTGAAACAGTTATAAGTCTAAAAGTTGTGCTAGAAACCAATGCATAACATAGAGGAAGCATGAGACTAAGTCAATTTCCACGAGCTGGCTAAGATAGTTGACTTATAATGCAACAAGGAAACCTATAGCTTGCTTTTTCTGAGTTTAAATCATTGTTGTCACCAAGATATGAGCGCCTCATTCTTAACTAAGAAGTTGGACTATGTATGTGTTGCAAACCAGTGTTTTAAGCAACCACTTCTCACTTCTTAAGCTAATTTGATGCATCTGGAATAGGAAGGTGGCATATTTGTTAGCTTGTTTGTAGCATTAAGATGCTCAGATTTTAGTATATATAGAAGTTCTCTCTTTTCCATTTGTTACACTTTTCCAATAAAATTTCTTCATTGTTATTTTGTTGTGTTTTTCTGTGCGAGAGTATTTTTGAGAGCCTTTGTGAGAAAAAGAGTTGTTTTGTGATTTTGTAATTGTTGAGAGAATTGGTAAGAATTTATAGGTTGAAGATAGGATGAAATTAGAGGAGTAGCAAGCGGGCTTGTGGAAGTTGAGCCAGGGAGGAAGTAATATCGGCCAGAGCTTTTAATACATGCACGCTAATTTCTATTCCTTTATTATTTTATGATTGAAAGGTTATTTGTTTATGAATTTCTTGTTTGGAAAGGATTGATTTAAATACATGTTAAGTTGCTTTTATGAACTTGGTTTATTTCCTAGTTTGGGATAATCTTGTGTGATTCTTGGTTGAGTCTTGAATTGGTGAACCTCTTTTATTTGGATATATATATATATATATATATATATTCTATAATGAAAAGTGTGGTTATAATACTATTAGAACTATACTTAGTTTGTTAACACTATATGGATGTTCCATGAAAAGTGAAATGTGGAATATGTTGCTATCTTGAAATTGTTAGCTTATGATGCTAGGAAAACCTTTGTGGATAACGAGGTTAGTAATGTAACAAGAATGATGGCATGATAGACATGTCATCATTGATTGGTTGTGATGTTATGTAAACAATGTTGATAATCTATATTTGATTAATTACTCATAATTAGGAGAGTCTTTTCCCTAAGGTTAGGGTGTGTATTTGATGGTTATATCAATATTCAACAATAGGTTTGATAAAGTGTATTTTTTCATTATGTTATTTTCTAATTAAGAGCCTATTCTTATTCACAAAATTCTAGAAGAAGACTTGTGTTTCGACAACCCAAAGTTGTATTGAGAAGAGGACTTGTAGGTGCAGAAGCACAAAATCTTCTCAAGCTAATGTCCTCCAAGTTATATATGAAATGTTGTGAGCATTATCAACATGTAAATATTTGAGGCATATTGAAAGAGAGGTTTAATGATTTGTTTATGATCACTTGATTGTTACATCATTTTTGATTGAAACCCTAGGTTGAGATCAACCCATCAAGTTGGATTGTTTACTTGTTTACTTGATTATTGAATTATTTTTAATTGAAGCAAATAGGTTGGGA
>VDFB02290186.1:0-44291 GCA_007258455.2 Sequoia sempervirens | reverse complement strand
TCTCATTGCATTATCTTGTACATGATTGAATAGAGGTGTGAAACAATACATTCTATGAGGGGATTCAAATATTATTTTGTAGACTTTGAGTTGCATTATCATCTTTGAAGATTATGTTTATGTGTGTACTCTGGACATAATTTGAAGTCTTTGGGCTACAAGTTGTTATTTGCATTTAGCTGATTTTTGGTGTCATATATTGGAGACTTTGGGCTACAACGTATACCATTCTTTTTCTTTTTGAATCATTATAGAAAGCAACAAAAGACTGTGCTTTTGTGGGTTTTCTTGATACTGACATCTACTGGTATTATTTTGATTATTCTCTTATATAATCAAATTAGATATTGGTTATTATTGCTCAAATTAGGACTTTGTGGTTGATTACATGTTGTAATTGCTATGGGATATAATTATAATTTTTGTGTAAGAGGAAAACATCTATCCTGAAACAAAAGAATAAGATGAAAGAAACACCCATGGATAATTCTAGTGTATATAATCTTGGTTAGTTACTAGTTGTTTTTAGTGAGTAATAAGAAGGGAGCCTCCCCTTTTTGAGAGGAGAGATTTAATCTCATGACACTGTGGCTGATATCACCATTTTGTAATCAAATAGTTGATTACAAAATATTCAACCAATAGTTTTTTGGCATCTCCACTAGGGATATGAATACACAACCATAGCCTCATGCTTTTGGTTGAAGTACACCATTTCTTGTTGTGTTTGTAATTATTTTCGTTATTGTTGATCTACATCTCTTGTGAAGTTTGCATTCTGGTAGAAAGAAGCTATACACATGGTCAAAGGGCTCAAGGGAATATTGATCCTATGTTTGAATTATTATGAAAACATAACTTTTGATCCTTTTCCTCCACAGATGAGATCACCTCTTCAACGCACAAAGAGTTTTCCTCCTGCTAGTGTAAGATCTCCTATACAAAGTGAGGCTTCCAGTGCTCACATGACATTATCTATCTCATCGATTCAAAGGTTTGTTATTCCCCCTTTCAATCAAGGCATCATGTTTACTCAAGGTCCTTGGGGTAATGTGTTTGGTCCTTTGAATTTTACACTGCCCACTCATGAACTTCCTCATGGTTCAAGAAAGAACATTCTCAAGTTCTATGGAGATGGTAAACAACACATAGATGAGATATTGCCACATTCTATATTGCATGCAGAGTTCTCAAAGTAGAACATGAAGACATATCAATAAGGTTCTTTATTGAAACACTCCAAGGAGTGGTAGTTGATTGGCTCTATCATCTTTTAGCTAAAAGTATTACAAATTGGGAAACTCTTCGAACCAAATTTGAAAAAAGGTTTAAGGTTGCTGAAGATGCTCATGCATTGTTGGCTCAACTTACACAAATGAAGAAGGAACCACATGAACCCACATGTGAGTTCGTGGCTAAGTTCAACAAATTGAAAACTGAAATTCCTGTTGTTGCTAAGCCTACAACTAAAAATTTGAAGTGCTTCTTCATCAATACATAGTTTTTCGAGGTGAGTTTTCTCCTATGGAAAGCAATTCCAACCACTCTTGAAGCTACTCAAATGTTGGCTAATGAAGTAGAGGATGATTTAATCCTCGTTGGAAAACTAAGGAAGGATCCAAATAGGTCTAAAGGATAGTCCTCCTCGACCCAACCTTCTACAAGCACCATGGATCCTATGGTGTAAAAGCTAGCTAATGAATTGCTAGCTCTCAAGAAGTAGATTTCTCAAGGATCTTCTATCCCTTCTTACAAATATGTTCCAAGGAGAACTTATCCAAATGATTCAAATTATCCCAACAATGATGCGAGGAACTAGAATAGGCTTCTTGCTCCACAAGGACTACTTGCACTTGAAGCACTATCTACAAATGCAACAGTGGGATATTATGAATCTGAACGAGAAGATCTTTAACAGTCATAATATCCCTTAGAAGATGGTGTTAATCTCTTCTAGGAGGAGAAAGAAGATGCGACTAGCGAATCTACATTGGGTTTTTGAACTATGAAGGAGTTGAGAAAGAAGAGGAAAATTTTGGTGAGGCTTATGTTGTTTTCACCTGCTCACAAAATCAGCTTGGTCATCAACAAGCTGATGGAGCTAAGGAAAAATATCACCCATGCCCGGTGTAGACACTGAAAAATATCCTAATCAATGTCATACACTCAAATTGGATTGACTAACATCATTTCCTCTTTATCTATTCTCTTTTCGCTTAATTAATTCAATTAGCCTAGCTAATTAATTAATTGCATCATTTTTGTCTATTTGGCCTAATTGATTAAATTGGGTTAATTCACCTATTTTCACACGAACAATTCATCTCATTAAATTAAATAAATCAAAATATTTAATTTAATCTTCTAAGTCATCTTATTTAATTAAATTACCTTATTTAATTAAATATCATTTCCTTGCCCCTATTTATTAAATCATCTAATTTAATAAATATCTTCTAATTCTTCTATTCCCTAATTGCATAAATTAAACCTTGTTTAATTAGCAATTAAACTAATTATTCCTCTAATCAAAGGGAATATTCCCATGAAATATTTTTTATCTTTTTTGCACAATTAAAACTTTGTTTTAATTTGTAAATTAACCTTTTTCCTCACCCTAAAGGAATGTTCTAAGGAATATTCCCTCTCCTCCAATCAACTCACTTAGCTTCAAATGCAAGTTAACCTTTAACCTCTTAAGCAAGTTACCTTTGACCTGTGTGAGTAGGTCAAAAGTGTGTTTGTTTGAGGCAAGTGTGAGCCTTTGATTAATCTTCATCTTGCATTATCATCCATTGATGAGAATCCATGATCCATGCCTCTCATCTTCTTCATCCTAAACCGTTGATTGAGCTTTTTGATCTCAACCATCCATTTCTCATTTGCTCTCCTATAAATAGGTCACTATTTGGAGACAAATGGATCCATCTTCAATTGTAAAGTCATGCTGTTGAATTTACTCACATACACACTCATCTCTTACTCACTTTTTAGCTTGTTTTAGTTCATTTTAATTGCATAATAGCTTAGATAATCCATTAATGGCTTTCATGCATCCATTTTAGCTTATTTATAAATTAGGGTTTTTAATCTTTTAGCTTAGAATTAGCTTAGCATTAACTTAGCATTTGTATATCTTCGTCATTTAGCATAAAATCATGTTTAATTAGCTTGCATCATGCTAATTTAGCTTTAAATCATGTTTTCATACACATCTCATAGTCGTTCCATCAGTTCTCTTCAATAAAATTGACTGGAACAAGCTCATTTACCCACGAGATTGGGAAAGGGTTGTTGTTTCACATCAACACGACACCAATCCCCCAATAGAATAAGTTTTAATTGATTAGAGAAGGTATTTAAAAAGATTTTTTAGTTTAACATGTTAAGTTTTAATGGCTTCCACTTTGATTTACATTGAATGATTTTATTGGGATCGAGGTTTAGTGGCTAAATCACACTTCAATTCCTCATGGATCAAGTGTGGTTAACCCGTACTAATCCATTGGTCACATTTTGGCACTAGAAGGACTCTACTAACTTTTTTTGATGATTTTCTCTTAAAAATTTTATGAGTTGCAGGTTTCTAGGCTAGAGCGACGCTTTTAGAGGCTCCAACAATGCTATTTTGCAACATAGCAACACTATTATTCACTAGAGTGACGTTTTTGCAAAAGCGTCACTATAATTGAAAAACGTCACTATAATTGAAAAAAGTGTCACTATAATTGAAAAAAAGGATTGCCATAATTGAAAAAAGCGTCGCCATAATGCAAAAGCGTCACTATATTGTTATAGTGATGCTATCGTTTTCTTTCTTTCATAGTCTATCTTAAAATGGTCATATCTTGGTCATACAGAGGTCTTTTTTGAAGTTTTTTTTTAAATGGGGTAGAATTTCATGCTCTACACAATGGTATAAGTTTTTTTCAATTTTGGTGGAGTTAAATTTTCCATTTTTGCATCTAAATTCAAATCACATTGCAACTTGGTCTAGGTTTTAGGGTTTTAATGCTTAATCATTTATCTAACCCTAACATCTTGTTTTCTTGATTTAATCTAACATTTGGAACATGGATTGCAGGTTTGAAGAGGATCATGGAGCACTTAATTGAATAAAAGGCATTCTTGTCTTTAAATTCTATAATTGTAACAAGCGTTTAACGCTGTGGGGCAATTATAACCCAACGTTCATGATTTTTTCCTAATTAGGCCTAAAACTTATAATCTTAGGACCAACTAGATTTCAATTGGGCTTAAAACTCATTTTCAAAGTTGGCTAAAATTGAACCCTCCTCATTGTTTTTTGGGTTTAAAATGAACGCACAAAGTTGGATAAAATTATTCACCCTCATCTCATCATGGTCTTTTGGGTTTAAAATCGAACAAGACAAACTCATCTTTCAATTGGTGCTTAAAACAAACTCATCACTACTTTGAAAGGTTAAAATTGACAAATTTTTGCTATGTTTTGTGATTTTCAATTTTTTTGGTGAATGCATATGCAATTCTCTCACACCGTTTGGCGATCTTGAGAAACATAAAAATTCTCTAACACTTTGCAAAATCACCCACATCTTTCAATTTGGGTTTAAAATTGAACAACCATGCTAGTGTGAGAAAAGGCATAGCGTGTATTCTCTCTTTGTTCATGCAATTAAAGATGATCGAACTACACATGTACTTACTTGCTATTGTTCACCTTTAGAGGGTTTTCCTTGGTGGGAAAAAGTACTCACCCCAAGGGAATGACCCAAGCGATAACAAACATAAGCCAAGCTCTTCCAAACCGTTATATAAATTTGTGGTTGCAATGAAAATCGTAAACAATGGGAAGCGGTACATGATAACTCTCCCCCAATATCTTTATGATGTGTAAAGTCCTTGTTCTAAGGGTTGGAAGACCTCTCACAAGGAGTTTATCATTGCACCCCCTAAACTGGATGCCCTTATTACGAACCTTTGTGTAGTAGCCAAAAATCCCTAATATTTGTTGATGTCAGGAGGTCAGACCTCTGAAGCCATCCCACATACTTGTGCTTCTTAGTAGAGATGAAGAGTTTGTCATGGGAGATTCATGAGAACTCAAAGCTTGGCTGACCCGTAGAAGTGACTGTCGTGGAGGGGAGCCAGTGTGGTCAAACTTCTAATCATCCACTCTGAATAAGTGTAGCTGGAGAAATCCAAGTGGGAATACAACAAATATAGCCATTTCTATCCTAGGGTTGTAATGCTTGTGAGTCAGTTTAACACTTTTCTTGATTTCAAAACGATCCAAAAACATTCACCATCCAAATTTCAAACACTTTGGCTCAAATATGGACTTCTTGAGTTAGCCTTGATATTACTGCTTAAATCCTAAGGATTTATCCTAAGTGATTTCTAAATATCTTGACATTAATCTCAAATCCATATTTACCAAAGGCAACATAGGCAATTATGACTTTAATCTCATAATTTTCACGAAATGGACATTGTGAAAGTTATGATGTTTTTGACATAAACATCTAGTTTGAAAACATAATCAAGACGAGTGTTTGTAAAATCATTTCACTTAAGCAATATAAACTTGACAAATTGAACCCCACATAACCATTTGGTGACCGATCGTGCGATTTGAACAACCCGACCTTACACCCACTATCATGCAAGGAAAACATTGCAAAATATTGAATCCAAAATCATTGAGTTTCACTTTTCCAAAATCATTGGGTCCTATTTCCAAAAACATTTGTGTTTTAATTTACCAAAATAATTGAGTCCTAAGGGTTTGATCACTTTAGAGGTATAGCATGTTTCTCACTACCTTGGTCTTGTAAAACAAAAGTTCATTCTAGGTCAACATTGGGTCAAACATTTCATCCATACATCATCATATTTCATCTTTCACTTCACCAAACTTTGCAAACTTTTGAACACACCAACACTTTGGGCTTAGACATCAATCAATCCAAACCCTAACTTAGCTACTTTGTATGTGAAATGAATCCTTTTCCATGCATTTGGTTAAGTTAGTTATCATTTTTGAAGTAGTTTATCTTGAAGATCACGAGTCTACCCTAAAGATTTCCAAGTTCATAAACATCCTTTATCCAAACATCAAATATCAAACTCTTAAGTCAAAAGTGTTTTCCTAAAATGTTTGCAAAAATCACTTTCCTTATCATTCACCTTTTTCATCTCCCATTGTCACCATTGGTCCAAACACCTTAGAGGTTCACTTTTGCAACAATATCAAAAGAAAAGAAAAACATAGAATATAAACTTGATTCATCCATCATGAGTGGTCTAAATAAACCAAACCATCAAACCTTACAATACCAATTGATTATCAAAGCTGAAATTTATACAATTCACACATGGGATCACTATATCCTACAAACCTCAATGCTACAACAAATGTGAGTACACCCAATCTAAATTTTGGAACATCCCTATGGTAGATTTAAATCAAAGTCAAAACCTACAAATCTATCAACTAAATGATCAATAACATGAGTCTTCAACAAAACAACATTATCCCATCAAATCAATACATGCAAAATGTGAATATACCAAATACAAACTTACCAAACATGAACATATCAAATCCACACTTGGTGAACTATGGGATAGATATGTTTGCAAATCACACCAATGTTGTTCAAAATCCAAACAATATACTGGAAACTCAATGTATTGATCCAAATCAAGGTAACACCATGCAAAATCAAGGTTACCTAAATCAAAGCAATGTGTTTCCTAACCACAACAATGTTCAATGCCAACTTGTAATGCAAAATCTAAACATCGTCCCAAATCAGAACATGGTCTAAAATCAATTTGTGCACGAACCCATACAAATACCACAAGTGTATATTCCAAATATGCTTGACCAAAAACCAAATCCACTACGCTGAGGGTATCAAGATAAAAATCAAGATCAAATTATGCAAAATCAAATTGATACACTTAGAAAATTCATTGGTTCATATCACTAAGAGACATCTCCACCCCAAAATAAACACACTCCCCCATTGGTTAAACCATGTCATCAAAACATTGAGTTGTGTCCATAACCACATCAAGAACAACATCTTCAATATCAAGAAGTTGGATATCAAAATCAACAACCTCAACAACAAGATCAATCACCACATCTCCAAGATGAATCACAACTAGATCAAACACAACAAGCACAGATCTCACAAGATGACAAATGTGAATACACTCCTTTGGGAGAGCCAATTGAATCAACATTAAAAATGTTAGTCCATGCTAAACTTATCAATCTTCCAGAAGCATTAATAAATGGAGGAGAATCTAGCATCAAGTTCCCATGGGATGATGATAATTATTATTGTGAATACCATAGCACAGAAGGTCATGACACATCAGATTGTACGAAACTCAAAGATCTCATCCAAGACCTTCTTGATCAAGAAAAAATAACTGTTGAAGACAATGATCAAGATTCAACAATTAATGATGGCAGTGACAATCACTCCACCATAATTTTTGAAAATAATGATCAAGATCCATCCATCAATGAGAACCTTGAAGATGTTTCTACCACATCCAACGATCAAATCAACATACATCAAGAGTCATTTTTTAATCATGATCAAGACCCATCAACAATATCCAACAATGATCCATTTCAAGAAGCATTAAAATCATCTGATCCTATGATTGAAAAATTGAAAATATCCCCACCACCATGTTTGATGAAAAAATTCAAGATTCATTTGCCAATGATTATGTTGATGATGTCTCTACATCACCGAATGAGTTAGATGACACACCTCAAGAATTTATTCCAAAAAATGATCAACATATTTCACCAAAGTCTAGCAATGGTCCTTTCTAGGACATATTGACATCCTTTGACCTCATGGTTGCAGATATAGAAGGAATCCTCAACTCATCAATTGATCCAAATTCACTTTAAGATCGAGAAAATATTAAGCTAGTACCCATGCCTAATGAATACATCCAAGAACCCTTTGTAAGCAATCCATCCTTTGAAATTGACCCATGTCAAGAGCTTGAATCAAAGCATGTCGAAAGAAATTCCATTTGAAATTAATCAAGATCAAGAATCTGTATCTCCAAGATACTACCATGATCTAATGGGTATTTTCCAATCCATACAAAATGTCACAAATAATAATCATATCCATATATCAAATACTTCTCCATCTACCCATGAGATGCTTACTCCTAATGGACATGTAGATGATCTTCATCCAAAACAAGAGTCTCATACTCTTGATATCATTACCAAGGAACAAGAGTCTCCTACTCTTAATATTTTTACACATGATCAAGGCATAGCAAAATCCAAAGATATATCAAAAATTGATAATGAAGAAAACCTCTACATAGATGATAAATCAAAAACATCCTTTGAAGAGTGAGCAAAAATGGATCATGAGGAAGAATCCTATATGGATTGTATAGCATCAACACCTTTTGAAGAAGCATCAAAATCAAACACATTCTCCATACAGATTGAAGAAAATGAGTATGGGGATATCAAGCATTATAAAAAATTAGCAAAGCAAAAGCATCTTGAACAAGAAGGAAATGGTTTGACAACAACAAAATCAAAGCATGTTAATAATAATCCCATAATACTGGGGGCAACTTTATCTAGTGCAAACACCAACATGGGGAGCACGAAGAGTCCTTATGATGAAATGGCTACCAACACTCCAACCATTCATATCATGAATAATTGTTCACGTATCTTTCCACCCACTAATTGGGACCAACCATAAGAAAGAGGTCTATATCAAAGAAAAGAGAAAATGATTGAAGCAAAAGAATTGACAAAGAGAAATGGACAAGAAAAAATTGAATGGATACCAAAGAAAAATAAAGAAAATAATCCCTATCACACTCCATTAGTCAAAGAAATTATGGGGAAAAATTTAAAAGGCAAGCTCATCCATCAAAAGTGTCTGTCAATACAAAAGAAAGCTTCAAGAGTGACCTACAAAGTATATAAAGAATTTGGTCCCAATCGAATCTCCATATCCACCCATCATTGCTCATCATCCCAAGTTTGGAGAATCAAAGATTCCAAACTATTGACCAATCCATATGCATCTCATATCCCTCAACGCATGCTACCATCCACTTAACATCCATGATATCCAACTCTCATATTGACCGTGTGTTGGTAACAACTCTTTATCATAAGGATTCTAAGGGCACTCTATCATGGTGTGTGCATCTAAGTAAGGTTAACTATGGTATTGATAAAGAAGATGAAAAGATCTAGGGGTTACATTCAAGTGCCTGCATCTTAGCAAAACAACTCCTCCAAGTAGGATATCGTTGGCACGTCATGACAACAATATCTATATCAGCACCAAAAACATCTACATTAGCACCACCAGGTGGTTCGATATGAGCATTAAAATTCAAAAAATCAAAAAAATCAACAAAATAGTAAAGAAAAAATCATCCTCTAGTGAAAACCACTTTGGTGGCACTTTGGACAAGTACCATGATGAAAATTTGGCAAACAGGCGTCATGAGTAGAATCGAGCATCTATGTGCACCATTTCAGATGGAGGCATCTCATCCCATCCATAATGAATCCCACATTCCATCCATCTTATCCATAATAAATCTAGGAACCCTTCATTATCCAATCCATTTTTCATCCCATCTAACTTATCTTGATCATGGCAAAGGTTCGGTATGTACTTCACACTTGCTTATGGTAAACTTCTTGATATGGGTCACTATCATTGGTCCTATCCTAACCAACATTATTTGAGCCGTAAGGAATTTTCCAAAGAGGCATAATTTATCCAAACATGTTATCCTATCACAAGATAATCATTGGCATTCTATGCATACCTATCCATCAATCCATTCATTTATCCATGCATCCACCCATGGCATTCCATACATTGATAGACGCTAGGGGTAGATACTTACATCTTTCTTTAGGAATAAATCTTGAGCTATATCCTATAACTCATGTTGTGATCTAAACATTTGCTAACACAAAATAAAATTGGTTAAATCATTTGAAGCAAAAATTCAAATCACTGGCCCATGGCACATTCTGACGAGAAGATGTTCCTTATCAAGCTTTATCTTTTATCAAACATCAATCCAAACAATCCATATTAGTTGAATCTATCTTGCACTTCAACGTCACATCAACTCATTCCAACAAACTTTGTTCCAAACCAAGCTCCAAAATCTTGATCAATCTTATCCAATCAATCTATCATCATCTCGGGATATCCTTCCCAATACTCGTGTTGCTTAACATTATCCTTGCATTGTTGTCTATCCTCAACAATGTTATCATCACCAATCCATCAATCAAATCAATCAATCCTAGCTTGGTTTTCAACAAAATCTTGAAATAGATCATTGAAATCATCACATATCCATACACTCGTCATGATCCTGCAAAAAAATCCCAAAAAACTTGCAAAATCCATCTAAAATCCAAAAACACTTGCAAAATCCATCAAAATCCAAAAATATTTGCAAAATCTTGTACAACTAAAATCCAAAAACATTCAGAAAATTGTAAAGGAAAAATCCAAAACATCTAGAAAACATCAAAATCCCTAAAAAGGTCGAACATCAAAAATCCTTTTTTTTTTTTTGTCTCTGGTCAAACTATGTTGTCTCTAAGCTTGAATGTAAAAAAGGCCATCACTGATGTGCCCCCGAGACACCCTGGGTTAGTCCTTTAGCAGTCTGTTGTAATTAGTTGTCCTCTCTTGTCTGTTCATATCGTTGTCTTGTAAATGGGTCGAGTCAGTAGAACTATGTGGTCTCTATGTGTATAACGTAGGAAAGGCTAATCTTTGATCAGCCCCTGAGGCCCCTAGGATAGGTCTCTTAGGTTAGGTTCTTGGTCGAAACTCAAAAACTCAGAAAACCCCTAAACATTTGTAAAATCTCAAAAATAAAAAAACATCCAAATATCTCAAAAATCCAAAAACATCATAAAATCTCAAAAAAACTAAAAACATCCAAATATCTAAAAAATCCCTAAACATCCAAATATTAAAAAAAACCCAAAAACATTTGAAAATGGAAAATCCAAAAATAATAGAAAATGTTCAAAAAACCTAAAAAGCCTCAAATATTCAAAAAACCCTAAACATTCTTAGAAAATTGAAAATCTAAACATCCACATAAACTTTCAAAAAGACCAAAAACAACCTCAAAATACCAAAAACATTCAAATATTCTAGAAAAAAAACCCATCCATCCCATCTCGCTTTCACCCACAATAAATCAATCGTCACCTTCACCCTTTGGCGAAACAAGTAGAAAACAAACATAGCAAGTTGTAAAGTGTGAACCCAAAAGTCAAAATCTAGAGTCTAAATCATAGGCAAATGCGTTAGTGAAGTTTATGGAAATTGCTCATCTTAGCATCATCATCCTAACACCAAACAACCCTCTAATCAATGTGTCCTAGGATGTATCCTTCCTGCAATGGACATTAGTATCAGATATCATCTTAAGCTAAACTTAAACTAGGTAGGAGCTATAAATAAGACTAACTGTTTGTCTTTGATATTTTCTTATGATTTATCTTAATGACCCATTCTGAGGACCTCTCGATGATGTCTATCTAAAATCATTTAGAGAGAAAGGAATGGGGCATCGATAATTATCTTTCATTTTGTTGTGCTTGTGGATACTCTTGTAAAATAATCTTGGTGCATGCTTGCTTAGTTGTGTGTAGGAAGGTCATTTGGAGTATGTTGTTGACTATTGTGTATGCTTTGGTCCAATATATTTTGAACTTCTAACTTGCATTCCAATGACGTTTTTGTATGTCAAGGTGTGAACAAGAACTATCTTATCTATTTGTCAAGTCAAAGTCCATTACACTAGATACAACGTCGTCCTGGTTATCAATACCTTGATGCATTGTAGCTATGTGTTATATCAAACAATAAGGAATGACGGAAAATCCCAATCCCAAAGTGTGAGCACCCATCCTGCATTTCATCTTGCATTATTTTGCATTGTCTCGTCACCATCTCTAATAAAGTCATGATGGATCAAGAACTTGTTAGATCTTTTGAAGCAATCATCATCAACAATGGTTTTTCATTCTTTATTCTTCTATCTTTTCTCTGCGATAACCTGGTATCATGACACACAAAAAACATCATCAATGTATCCATCTTGCATCCACAAACCATCAACATCTATACATCTCATATCATAAAACATCCACCACCACCATAATCATTTGTATATCACATCATACATTTTGCATAACCATTTGAGTTGTGAGGAATAATATAGATTTGTTATTCTAAGCATTTTTAATCATTGTATATCATAAACATTTGCATCCATACATCATCATCAAAGCATGAATAGAAAATACACAAAAAATGCTTCCACATCATTTGCATATCATAATCATCCATCCATATCATATCATGAAAAGATAATGAAAAACAATATAACATTTGCATCCATCCATAACATGATCATCGTATATCACATAGGCATAAAATAAAATGCATCCATACATAATCATATATAAGCATCTATACATCATCCATACATGAAATAAAGTCAACAAATCATCACATAAATCATCCATATTTGTATCATATATATATATAAAAAATGTGTCATGGTACAAAATTTGGATAAGTGTATGTACATCGATCATAAGTACAATAGCCACAAGGCTATCGAAGAACCATGGTCATATTGGTATAGCAGATAGGAAAAATCAAAAGATGTTTGCCATCAGGCTATTGGCTGCTACCCTCTTCTCCAACCCTACTACTCAGGGTTGATCCTTTTGCTTAGAGTTGCATTTGCTTAGCTATAAAAGAAATCGGCTGTCTTAATCTTGGTAGAACATCTGATAATGTTGCTTCATATTACACAACCTCAGTAAATAGCCTTTCTATACACAATCCCTGGCAAATTGTCCAGAATAGCCGTTGGTTCAGGATCTCAAGCTGACGTCAAGCCACCTCCTGATCTCTCTCACCTATGACTACCTGAACTCTTTGCAAAGTTGCATCTCTCTTGGCTGTCACAACAACCACCTGCTGTCAAGCCTGGTCTTGCTCAACAGTCAAAACCAAAATCTGTTGGCCATCCTAGCCTCCCTATCCTCTGCCTTGTGGCCTCCCTTTGGGAGGAACAGTTGCATGATTTGTGTGCCTCCTTAAAGGGACAAACCATGCATCATAAGCGGGAGTAGTTTGAGCAATGGGCTGACCCTGATCGTATGCCCAAGGCTGGGAAACCAATTGGAAAAAACTCTTAATGACCTTTGCTGCTGGAATCGTTGGTCCCCATGTGGGAACTTGACTGGCAGCTTTAGCAAAAATATCCCTATAAGCATCATCGGGCCTATCCTGGACATCGCCAAACTATCTAGCTACTCTATCAGGAAGGTACTTCTCAATCATAATATGCTCTTGACCCTGCATGTAACGGGTCTACCGGGTGAAGTATCATCGAACCAGGTCAGCATCTAAAGCCATGGCCACCATAAAAACATGGTCATATCATCTATCACCCGTCGCCAGTACAGGAGTCCAATATGTCCTGTGTGCTTGAGTGTAATGGCACCTCGATATCTCCATATGACAGGATCATTTGGATCCACGTCCTCCATCTGTACAATCGGCCAAAGCATTGCAATGTGCTCCCATGCCCAAAAATGAAGAAGAGTAACACCTGCACTGAGGGTTATCCCATCATAATAAACAAAATCATGCAAATCATGGTATAGGAGGCCAACATCATAGGCCCCCACGCAAAAAGAGTCCCTTGGTAAAGCATCCTCTACCGAGCCAAGCCCCAACCTGGACTAAAAAATCGGCCACGTATGTCTAGAGCCACCGAACTTGAAATGATGGCCACAACAATCAATCTGAGTGTCGGCACATGACCCCTGTATGTCTCTAAATCTATCTGTGATGTGACCAACACAATCTGGTCCATCTCCATCACCTTGAAGCAGGCATCCAATTCGGCATCAGGATCGTAGATCACACAATCACCGTGGATAGGAAACTGCAATATTCACCACACATCCTCTAAGGTCACTATCACCTCTCCTGTCGAAAGGTGGAAGGACGAGGTCTCGCTGTGCCATCTCTCGTACAATGCTATCATCATGGCCAAATGTGTCCTAATCACTGGTGCGTACATAATGTACCACAATCCGATCTCTCCCAGGTGCTCCTAGCGCAACTTTGATAGATCACCCAATCTCTCCAGTATTGTGGGCCTATGCTCTCTCAACATCAATGGTGGGAAGACCTCTTGCACTCATGAAGCCCACAACGTCAGAAAATCATAAAAAAATTGAGGTTATTTGGAATTTTTAGCTCAAAAATCGCAAATGCGTCGCTACTTTACAAATGCGTCACTATATTGAAAACTCAAACAGCGACGCCCGATGCATTTTAAAATTCAAATTGACAAATGCATCGCCATATAAGATGGTGTCACTATTTATAATTTGGTCTAACCTAACCCTAACTTTCAAATTGGCAAGTGTGTTGCTAGATACAAATGTGTCGCCATTTAAAATTTGAAACCCTAAAATCAAATTTGGAAAAGTGTCACCCTAGACATATGCATTGCTATATATCATTTGGGCATCGCCGATTGAAGTTTGGGTGTCACTACATAGCGATGCCCCCAAATTCTAAATTCTAACGTCTAATAAATGCATCAAATTTTCAAATTTCAAATCAAGTTTCGAATCACATACCAGTGGTCCTGCGCCTGGAAGCCGTTGAATCTCATGAACTCGATCAGAGATGTGTCGTGGAAGCTCACAACATGCCATTTTTTCGAAGGGTCAAAGCTCAAATTGCAAGAAATCCTTAAGTGTGAATGCACAAATGAATTGAAAATGACCCCTTTTGGCCTATTTAAGCTAGAAAATTAGGGTTTTTTGCCCTAATTTAACCTTTTTAATGGCGTTTATTATCATCTTCAACAATTTTTCCAATATGGACCTAATTTTGAATCATTTTTTGTGTTTTTGGCATTATTCTTGCATCCCAAAACCTTTTTGGACCCTTGGGGCAGCTTCTGAAACTTTATCGAGAAATCAACCCAAAATTTGAAAATTTTGCCTAATTTCTCGAGGGGGCAGGGAGTCAGTTATATCCTTCTGCTGCAACATCTTAAAAAAAAATCATCAAAAAATTTCATTTTTTGATTTAAGCAGCAATTTTTATCCGAAAAGCGTTCTTTGAACCAAAGTAGCAGGTACCTCACTTCAAAGAGGGGCAAAATGTAGACACTGAAAAATGTCCTAATCAATGTCATACACTCGAATCAGATTTACTAACATCATTTCCTCTTTATCTATCCTCTTTTCACTTAATTAATTCAATTAGCCTAGCTAATTAATTAATTGCATCATTTTCATCTATTTGGCCTAATTGATTAAATTGGGTTAATTCACCTCTTTTCACACTAACAATTCATCTCATTAAGTTAAATAAATCAAAACATTTAATTTAATCTTCTAAGTCATCTTATTTAATTAAATAACCTTATCTTATTTAATTAAATATCATTTCCCCTCACCTATTTATTAAATCATCTAATTTAATAAATATTTTCTAATTCTTCTATTCCCTAATTGCATAAATTAAACCTTGTTTAATTAGCAATTAAACTAATTATTCCTCTAATCAAAGGGAATATTCCCATAGAATATTCTTTATCTTTTTTGCACAATTAAAACTTTGTTTTAATTTGTAAATTAACCTTTTTCCTCACCCTAAAGGAATGTTCTAAGGAATATTCCCTCTCCTCCAATCAACTCACTTAGCTTCAAATGCAAGTTAACCTTTAACCTCTTAAGCAAGTTACCTTTGACCTATGTGAGCAGGTCAAAAGTGTGTTTGTTTGAGGCAAGTGTGAGCCTTTGATTAATCTTCATCTTGCATTCTCATCCGTTGATGAGAATCCATGATCCATGTCTCTCATCTTCTTCATCATGAACCTTTGATTGATCTTTTTGATTTCAACCATCCATTTCTCATTTGCTCTTCTATAAATAGGTCACTATTTGGAGACAAATGGATCCATCTTCAATTGCAAAGTCATGCTATTGAATTTACTCACATACACACACATCTTTTACTCATTTTTTAGCTTGTTTTAGTTCATTTTAATTGCATAATATCTTAGAGCATCCATGCATCCATTTTAGCTTATTTATAAATTAGGGTTTTGAATCTTTTAGCTTAGAATTAGCTTAACATTATCTTAGCATTTGTTTATCTTCGTCATTTAGCATAAAATCATGTTTAATTAGCTTGCATCATGCTAATTTAGCTTTAAATCATGTTTTCATACACATCTCATAGTGGTTCCATCAGTTCTCTTCAATAGAAGTGACTGGAACAAGCTCATTTACCCACGGGATTGGGAAAGGGTCATCGTTTCACATCAACACGACACCAATCCCTGAATAGAATAAGTTTCAATTGATTAGAGAAGGTATTTAAAAAGCTTTTGTAGTTTAACATGTTAAGTTTTAATGGCTTCCACTTTGATTTACATTGAATGATTTTATTGGGATTGAGGTTTAGTGGCTAAATCACACTTCGATTCTTCATGGATCAAGTGTGGTTAACCTTTTCTAATCCATTGGTCACACCCGACAGTCACAATCACCAAGAGAGGGACTCCTTTGCCAATCCAACCAAAAGACACAACAGGGAATAAACAAGTAAGTACTCCAAATCCTCTTACATATTCTTTTGTACTTAAAACCAATGTCCCAAATCCTAAGCCCCAAATTAAAAATACCTTGTCTTATTTAGTAAATCCTTACCAATCCTTTGATATTATTGATCATGCAAAGAAGACAAAAATCCAAATGTTGGAGGTTGAGTATCTCCAGGCCAACCCCAACCAATTTGATAGACTTGCAATGTTTGTCAAAGATAAAGGAACTCATCCTGGCTAAGATTCTTCCCAGAATATCCTCATTGCTGCCAAACTAAGGTCTTCACAAAGTAACTTGGTTTCAACTCCCTCATCCTTCTCTGGAAAGATAGATCCATTTTACATCTCCTTACTGGTTAATGGTTATAAATTAAGTGACTACATCATAGATTTAGGTGCCTTTGGTAATGTGATGCTAGCCAAAGTGGCTAACGCTTTGGGTTTGAATTTGACAAAGACCTTTTGCCGGTGTTTTTCAATGGAAAACAAGCAAGTTCCACTCATAGGGTAGATTAAAGATGCATAATTTTCATTTGTTTCATTTCCTGACAAGAAGATTAAGATGATAGTTCTAGTAGTTGATGTCCTAGTCTCATATGGGATATTATTGGGATAAATTTTTTGCAAAGATGTAGGGGGTGAGATCAACATGAATTGGTCTGGGGCCAGAATACCCATTAAGGGTGTTATGCAACAATTGCTTCTGAAAAGGGAAGCTAAGAATTCTATAACAAAAACTGATGATTTGAGAGCTTAGATTCTTTTTGAGTCTTCTAGAATGGGTACTTATTTCTTGTAAACTGATGAAGTTTTTGAGTCCTTGGACAGTGATTCCAATAAAGAGTAGGTAATTGATGGCTCTTCCTCTTCAGATGAAGAGATTCCTAATTTTGAAACCATTAGCTTAGGGAGTTCAAATGATATTTGGACCTTGGAGTTTGATGGCAGTTGTTCCTCCACGAGAGCTAGTGCAAGGATAGTTTTCATATCCTTGCAAGGAAAAGTTTTTCCCTTTTCTTTCAAATTGCAATTCTATAGTACTAATAATACGATAGAATATGAGGCCTTGTTGTTAGGGATGAATATTGCACATGAGAAAGGAATTAAAAATCTTCATGCTCAAGGTGATGCTGAGCTGGTTGTTTGTCAGGTAAGAAATTTGTACTAGACAAAAAATGAAAGGTTAAGGCATTACTGTAATCTTGTTTGGGATTGCATTGAACAATTTGATGCTTTTGGCATATCTATGGCTCCAAGTGAATACAATGATAGGGCTGATTCTTTTGTGGTATCAACTACTCTTATGATTCACCACAAAGATTTCAAAGGAACCAAGTATATTATTGAGTTAGTTTTTCGACCCAGTGCTCCTGATAATTCTGATCATTGGCAAATCTTCAATGATGATCATCAAATTATTGCCTTTTTGGAAAAGGCTGAAAATTTCAGTGAGTTGTATTTTGAAGGAAGTGGTTCCTCTCCTTGAGAATCAATCTCTAAGGTTGACTAGGAGATTGGTGAATAAATATTGCAACTAAAAGGGAATAAGATTCCCAAAGGTTTGGTATCTCTTGAAAAACTTTTTGATAAGCATGATCACTATGTCAAGAAACAACAACAATATGGATTTGATTCGTCAACTGAAGTTTAACAGCTTAATTTGGGAACAAAAGAGGATCCTAAAATAGTAAATATTGGTAAATATTATACATCAAAGGAAAAGGATAAGTTTGTAAAACTTTTGTGGTAGTACATAAATGTGCTTGCCTATTCGTATGATGACTTAAAATATTTTCATTAGAAGGAGGTCCAACACGAAATTCCCCTCAAATCGGGTTCCATGCCTCACAAGCAGAAGCAAAGGTAGTATAAATTGAAGATTTCAATTATTATTCTTGTCGAGATTCAAAAGATGCTAAATGCTAGGATCATTTTTCCTATCCATCATTCAACATGGATAGCTAACATTGTTCTAGTACAAAAGAAGAATGGAGAGATCCAAATTTTTGTGGATTTTTGAAACCTGAATCAATTGTCACTGAAGGATAATTACCAATTTCTGGTAATGGACCAAGTTTTACAAACAATTACGAGCTCATAAATGTTGTCCATGTTAGATGAATTTTTAGGATATAATCAAATGGAGGTGAGCGAAGAAGATCAACACAAAACCTCTTTCGCTACTCCTTGGGTCATGTTTTCTTATCACATCATGCCTTTTGGTTTGATCAACGTTGGTGCCACATTTCAAAGAGTAATGGACTTGGGTTTTCATGATGTGATGGGTAAGTTCATTATGGTTTACCTTGATTACTTGACTATCTTTTCAAAGAAATTTCAAGATCATTATCATCACTTATAACAAGTGCTTGAAAGGTGTCGACAACACGGTATTTCCCTTAATCCCAAGAAATCCTTTTTTGCAGTTATAGAAGGTAAGCTCCTTGGACACATAATGTCTAAGGAAGGAATCAAGATTGATCTCGAGCAGGTCAAATCCATTCAAAATCTTACTTTATCTTCAAGTAAGACGATAGTCCATTCCTTCTTTGGGAAGGTGAATTTCTTGTGGAGGTTTATTCCAGACTTCGTAGAGAAGATTTGTCATATCATTGATATTATGAAAGGTAAGTCAATCTTTCATTGGAGTGTAGAAGGTAAATTTTCTTTCAACGAAATTAAGGAGGCTATTGCTCATGCTCTAGTCTTAGTCTTCCCTGACTATACAAAAGACTTTATCATGTATAGTTATGCCTCATAACATAGACTATTTGTTATCTTGGTGTAGCACAATAGTGAGGGGATTGAATCCCCAATAGATTTCATGAGTTGTACTTTGAAAGATCATGAAATTAAGTACTCACTAATGGAAAATAATGCTTATGGTGTGGTCAAAGTAGTTAAGCATTTCAAGTTCTACATTCTTAATTCTCATGTTGTAGCATTAGTGCCAGATTTTGGCTAAGGCTTATGATTGGGTCAAATGATCCTTTCTTCACAAGGTTCTTTATAATTTTGGGTTTGATGAGGACTGGATTAATTGGGTGATGAGATATGTCATGTCGGTGTCATACTCCATGCTAATTAATGGTGTGCATTCTTCTCTATTTGGTTCTTCTAGGGGACTTAGGCAGGGTGACCCCTTGTCTCCTTATCTCTTAATTATTATGGTTGAAGGTTTCAAAATACTTCTTAAATCCCATCTAAGTTGAGGTCTTATTCACCGGTGGTCTTGGGGTGAAGGGTTCCCTCCTCAGACCCATCTTCAATTTGTGGATGATATTACGCTCTTGGGCGTTGCCAAAACCAAGGAAGCAAGCAACTTCATATGTGCTCTTAACATTTATCTTGCCGCTTTGGGTCAGAGGATTAATAAAGGGAAATCCTCTCTTTTTCTTCAAAACTCCTCCAATCATTCAATCTAGGATTGCTCGCATTCTTAGATTTCAGATTGGTAACATTCCTTTTGTGTATTTGGGTGTTCCCCTCTCTATGTACCCTTTGCCAAGAGGAACCTTGTAGAATGTTTTGGATAAGTTTAGGGGTTATGTCAATCACTAGACTTGTCAGTGGTTATCCTTTGTTGGGAGGATTATGCTCTTAAAGGTTGTGGTTCAGGTGCTTCCTATCTATAGGTGTATGGATTAAGTTGCTCCTACAAGCTTCATTAGAGAGCTTGATGCACTCTTTGGACAGTCCTTATGGTCTAATCTATCAGGTTCCAAGAAGTAGAGTTTGGTTAAGTGGTACACTATTTGTAGGCCTATTCAACAGGGTGGCTTGGGCCTTCGGCAGGTGACTATTACTAGCCAGGATTTTGTTGCCAAGCTTTACTGGTGATGGTGTACTAATCAAGATACATGTTGGGCCAAAATCCTAAAGGCTAAATATTTGAGAGGTGTTGCGAATAAGGATATTCTTAGATTCTCTTTGGATGGTAAGGGGTCTATGATTTAGGATACACTCAAAAGAGGAGCAAGCTTGATCAAGCAAAGCCTATTCTGGATTTGTCACAAAGGTGAGGATGCTCTTTTTTGTCTTGATTCTTGGGATGGTCACCCCCTATCTTTACCACCCATCCTCATCTACAAGATTTGGGTTTGCGATTTTAGGAAGTTGGGTGGTCGAAGGTGAGTGATTTTAAAGTTGTGGAGCGATTGGGTCAGGTGGAAAGGGTGTCAATTGTGGCCTCCAGGGGGTTTTTCATGTGGACCATGCTAAACTAATATTTTAGAGGAGAGAGTTTATAGATCTTTACAACAAAGGGATGTCTTGGCTTGGGATCCAAATCCTAAAGGGGTGTACTCGGTGGTTGTTGGGTATCGTGAATTGGATAAAAGGAAGTATGGGGAGGATGAAGCCCCTTGGTGGAAATATGTGTGGAATAAGTTGGTGTGGCCTAAGCACAACTTCTTCCTTTGGTTAGTGGTCGTAATGGGTGTATTTCCTGAGATAATCTTCTGAAGAGGGGATTTTAGGGGCCCTCCATATGTTTCCTATGTGGTAGTAGTGAGGAGTCTTCTTCACATATTTTCTTCCAATGCACCTTTTCTAGATCTATTTGACACTTATGGTGGGCGGTGTGGAGACACTGTTATGTGCATGCTCTTCCCCTTATTGAGTTTTGGAGGACTTTGGAGACCTGCTCTCTCATTCCCTCTCTAGATGGCATGGACTATTGGGCCTCCATGCATTCTTTGGCAGATTTGGCTAGAGTAGAATTGTAGGATTTTTCAAGATAAAAAGATGATGGTTGCACAAGTTTGGCAACATATTCTTGATATGCTTAAGGAGACTATTTCAACTAAATGCATGAGGCTAGAGCTCTTATGAATGTTGATGAGGCTTTGATGTTTATGGGTTTGGGTCTAAATGGTCTTAACTTAGCTTACTCCAAAGGGAGGAGACATCTTAGTAGGAAAATTCAGAGAGAAGGTAGATGGTTCCTATCTCTTGTTGGGATTTTGAAAATTAATACTGATGATTCTTCTAGGGGAAATCCGGGTTATGCTGGTGTGGGAGGTGTGGTGAGAGGTAGCTTTGGGGTTGCCCTCTTCTTCTTCTCCAAGTATCAAGGAATCCAAACTAATAATATCATGGAGGATTTGGCTATTCTTGTTGCCTGGAAAAGGCTTGTGCTCCTGGATGGCACAAGAATATTTATGAATCAGATTCACAAATCATGATTAATTTGTTAAATAAGTAGAGTATTGATGGGGTGGATTGGTAACTATCTTCAATTGTGTGACAAATTCATTAGTTTTGTAGTTCATTTGAGATGGTAGCCTTTGTTCATATCCATAGGGAGTGGAACAATGTGGAAGATTTTATTTCTAAATGGGCTTCAGGGTTTAGGGGTGAGTGGAAGATGGATAATTGGGAGCAGCTTCCTAGTGATTGTGTTCATAAATTAAAAATATTGATTCATGAGGATATGCATGGTCCATAAACAAGTTTTGGTTTTCCTATTTGGGTGGCTAGGTGTTCTTTGGCTCTTGTCGGTTGGATTTTCCTTATTGGCTCTTGCTGTTTGTATTCTCGCTGCTTGTAATCTTGGATTTTCTCTAATTAAATAAATTTTTACCCTTTTTATTAAAAATAAATAAATATGAATATTTAGATTTAGATTAATTCTCATAATCAATAATTAAAATCAACCTACAACTAAGTCAGTATTATGTTCTAATTTATTAAGGTCTATTACATATTTTAATGCATAGTATTTGGTACATTGATTCTATAATTAAAGATCTGCACATAATATTATTCACATCCAACACTTGTAATGTATTTTAGTGTTTTGTTTTTGCAAAATTTTTGAGTTGTATTACTGTTCTTTTTATTTACACCAATGATTTTGTATTCATGTGAAGGCTATAATAAGAGGTAAAAGTTAATTGTCAATTAGATTGATAATAATTATTTAAAAAAATATTTTTTAATTATAAAATTTACATCAAGTTACAAAATATAAATATTTATTTTAGGTTAAAAATATTAATATATGATTTATTCAAAAAATAATATCTATTTAAAAACCTAGTTACAATAGTATACTTACCAAAGGTGAGAACTAATAAGACATGTAAATTAATGAATGAGTCATTCTTAAAATTTTATGGTAAAGAAATAACTTATATTACTTTTCTAAATAATAATATAAAGAGCTAATTAAAAGAAGTGGTAGGTGAATTATTCAATTTCTTAAGAATTGAAAAGGAAAATAAATAAGACTTTTGTAACAATCTAACTCATATAACATAGTAAACACTTTGGTTTTAAACTTGAAGTAAATAATTTCAATTCCTTAAAAATAGGGATGTTAAAAAAATTCTTTTCTAACATCATTTATTTCACTTTGCATAATTGAAAACATAAAACATGTTACACCCCGTCTCTTAGTTACCACATTACTTTTACCTTCATCTCATAAAAATGATGATAAATGTAAATCATGACTTTAATGTGATTAATAGGTGAATGAAATACGAAAATATGCATTAAGATGTTATTGCTTTTATAATTATGTTTAGTATACATTAATGGAAAATACGATGAATGTACAATGCAATATGCATACTTTAATGCTTTGATGATGTAAATGATTTATGATACAAATGAATTTCATTTGAATGGATAACTACCTTTGCGATGCACTAAGTTGGATGCAAGGAGTCAAGCCTTCGGGTAAGAGAGGGGGAGTATCACTTAGGAGAGGATATTGGTTTGGTAACCCTAATATTCCTATTTGAACTATCACATACTCACACCCTAGTTGGTCAAGTAGAGTCGAGTTAGTTCGTGAAATTGGGTAAGTAATCTTTGGTCATAGTTTAGGGGTGATTTGAATGACTTTGGTTTTAGTCTTTGCTTTCTTGATTGTTCTTGGTTTGAATTAAAGTGATTGAGTCTTTGTATTGGGTATATACTTGTTTATGTATAAAGTTGATTCTAGTATCTTGAATTGATTGAGACTTTCATGAATATGGCGTATTGCTATATATATGTATATATCAAAGAAGTTGATAATAAGGTGAGGAATATATGTATATATATATATATATATATATATATATTCAAGTATAGATATTAAAATAATATTATGCATATATATATGTCTAATATATATTAATATATATTTATATAATTATGTTAACATAAACGTATTTGCATACATATTAATATACGTATGATATATATATATATATATATTAATATGTGTTTATATATATATTATAAAAGATATAATATATATATACATATTAATAATATATATTATATATTTTTTATATATATATTAAAAGAGATATGAAATAAGTGGGCGGTTGGGCAAGCGACTTTCCACACTGGCGATTGTGGAAAGTTTGTGGTGAATTTGTTATTAGATCCTCCCTTATCGACACTCTTTGCTTCGCTTCATAAACAAAGTTTTGAAGTGAATGCTTGACCTTTGTCAGTTGACATGGCGGGGTTTGGCTGAGTTTCCTTTGATGGTTGCCTACATGGCAGTGTCACCTTGGGAAGTTGGCGGTGGGGGTATGAATAATTACTCTCCTTGACAAAATTTAAGTTTGCAATCCTTTTGAGACAATGATGAAAGCATCGGGGGTGATATGAAACTCATCTTCGTAACTTGGTTGGTCTTATCAATTGAGCTTTAGGACTAGGTGTTGTATTTTTCTCATGTGAGGTGGTGATTTGGCATCATAAACAGGATGGTTTATCGCAAGGCATGAACAATATAGCTAAGTTTAATTATGGAAAGGACAACTTCACTTAGCATCTTGCTATCAAGGACACAACATTCATTGAAGAAAGCTTATATTCATCTTTGGGTGGCAACTTCCTCATTTAGTAATTTTAAGCATTTGGGAAAGATGGCAGAGCTCTCCAAATTTGTTGTTTGCATGTCCGTTGAAACTCTGATGAGTATTGGGGTGGACATGCCAATCCAACTAGACAATGTAGTTAGGAAAATGGCATTCTATGGGCCTGTCACTGACCAAAGGCTTCAGATTCTCAAGAAATTTGACTCCCTCATATTGGCAATGGTGAAAATAGTGTTGGGAAAGGGCTTCCTAGGGGATTCAGAGTCATATCGTGTGGACACCAACATCACTTCACGCTTCTTGGCGGTGTTGTTGGACATTCGAATGGTGAAGAAGGATATCGAGTTGTTGATAAGGAGATATTTTAAGGTGGATTTGTTGGTTGGCCTTGAGGAGACACTCTACGTGGCCTCGCTCGACATGGGTTTTCCTCATTCATGGGATTTGGCGATGATTCATGTACCAGGTGAAGTATTAAAATATTATCCTTTTGTCCTCAATCTCAAAGGCATGGCCTTGGTGGAACGCAAGTAGATGGAAGTGGTCGGAGTGGGTCATCTTCAAAGAGCATTGAAGCTCCCTCCTTTGAGTGCAAATTGAATTCCAAATTTTTGTGTTTTTTTCTCTTGAAAACGGGTTTCTTGGCTCTGGCTAGGTCTAGGTCCATGGTTAACATGTAATAACTTTTTTGTTGTATGTATTTGGGACTGGGGTGCGATTCATATTTTTGTCATGGTTTTGTTGTATGTAGGGTAAGGATCTATGGTTTAAGTTTCTATGTTCTAGTGTTTTATCTAGGTGTTTGGTTTGGCGGGGTTGGTGGGGCGGGTTTGGTTGGTAGTCAATGGCAGAGTACCTCTACATTTTAGGTTCCCTGTGTTGCAGATGACTTGTAATTTTTTGGCTATATCAATACAACTTCTATTTTACAGATTAAAAAAGAGCTATGAAATAAGACAAGCACATATGAAAGAACTTAAGCCAACGCTATGAAAGGAATCAATGAAACACTTAAGAGAGAGTTTAAATGTAGCAAGTAAATCATGTTTAATGTAGATCAAAGCGCATGAGTTAAGCACATGAGATAAAGTCTTAATGCCTTTAGCAGTGCACAAGTAATATGCATTGAATTCTTTACAAAAAGTATGATATGAGTCAAGTTGTTGACTTGGTCAAACTTATGAATAAATGATAGGGTGTGTAATATGAAAAGTTGTGCCATGTTTTAAGAAGTCTGAAACAGTTATAAGTCTAAAAGTTGTGCTAGAAACCAATGCATAACATAGAGGAAGCATGAGACTAAGTCAATTTCCACGAGCTGGCTAAGATAGTTGACTTATAATGCAACAAGGAAACCTATAGCTTGCTTTTTCTGAGTTTAAATCATTGTTGTCACCAAGATATGAGTGCCTCATTCTTAACTAAGAAGTTGGACTATGTATGTGTTGCAAACCAGTGTTTTAAGCAACCACTTCTCACTTCTTAAGCTAATTTGATGCATCTGGAATAGGAAGGTGACATATTTGTTAGCTTGTTTGTAGCATTAAGATGCTCAGATTTTAGTATATATAGAGGTGCTCTCTTTTCCATTTGTTACACTTTTCCAATAAAATTTCTTCATTGTTATTTTGTTGTGTTTTTCTGTGCGAGAGTATTTTTGAGAGCCTTTGTGAGAAAAAGAGTTGTTTTGTGATTTTGTAATTGTTGAGAGAATTGGTAAGAAGTTATAGGTTGAAGATAGGATGAACTTAGAGGAGTAGCAAGCGAGCTTGTGGAAATTGAGCCAGGGAGGAAGTAATATCGGCCAGAGCTTTTAATACATGCACGCTAATTTCTATTCCTTTATTATTTTATGATTGAAAGGTTATTTGTTTATGAATTTCTTGTTTGGAAAGGATTGATTTAAATACATGTTAAGTTGCTTTTATGAACTTGGTTTATTTCCTAGTTTGGGATAATCTTGTGTGATTCTTGGTTGAGTCTTGAATTGGTGAACCTCTTTTATTTGGATATATATATATATATATATATATTCTATAATGAAAAGTGTGGTTATAATACTATTAGAACTATACTTAGTTTGTTAACACTATATGGATGTTCCATGAAAAGTGAAATGTGGAATATGTTGCTATCTTGAAATTGTTAGCTTATGATGCTAGGAAAACCTTTGTGGATAACGAGGTTAGTAATGTAACAAGAATGATGGCATGATAGACATGTCATCATTGATTGGTTGTGATGTTATGTAAACAATGTTGATAATCTATATTTGATTAATTACTCATAATTAGGAGAGTCTTTTCCCTAAGGTTAGGGTGTGTATTTGATGGTTATATCAATATTCAACAATAGGTTTGATAAAGTGTATTTTTTCATTATGTTATTTTCTAATTAAGAGCCTATTCTTATTCACAAAATTCTAGAAGAAGACTTGTGTTTCGACAACCCAAAGTTGTATTGAGAAGAGGACTTGTAGGTGCAGAAGCACAAAATCTTCTCAAGCTAATGTCCTCCAAGTTATATATGAAATGTTGTGAGCATTATCAACATGTAAATATTTGAGGCATATTGAAAGAGAGGTTTAATGATTTGTTTATGATCACTTGATTGTTACATCATTTTTGATTGAAACCCTAGGTTGAGATCAACCCATCAAGTTGGATTGTTTACTTGTTTACTTGATTATTGAATTATTTTTAATTGAAGCAAATAGGTTGGGATTAACCTATATGATCTGATTGATCATTCAATTGTTGATTATACTTATGGAGTTAGTTTTTGTTGAGATTATACTTTTCGATTGGAGTCATTTATTATTGAGATTATACCTTTGATCAAAGTCATTTATTGTTGAAGATCATACTTTTGAATTAAAGAAATTTATTGTTGAGATTGTACTTTTGAAAAGGAGTCATTTAATGTTGTGACACTATGTTTATCTGTATGGTTAATTTGGTTTTTTTGGGGTTAGAATAATCCATGGGAAAGGGTGTAATCTAGTTAGTCAAGTTGTCATGACATCACTTCATTTTTTAGGTAGAATGTGTGTAAAGAGTATGAATGGTCATAAACTGAATTGAGCTAGAAAGGTGGGTGAGTGTGTGACCTCCACTCAAAGAACAAGGTGATGAATACTTTGGCCAAATTAGTGTAAGTTGCCACTGTTTACACTATCAGTTCACTATGATCCAGGTTTGCATACTAGGCAGGGAATATCATACATGTAGATTGTAGCCAATGAATGTTAGCTCTAGATATATAGGACACAACACCAAGCTCTAGGAAGGCTATTATTCTAAGGTTACCAAAACAATCTCTTCATCAAAGGGTAGGGCCATCTTACTAGTTAGGTAGATGTGCAAGGGATCGCAGTAAGTTCATAATTGGCAGAAAAATGCTTGAGTGATGCTCTCCCTCATACAGTTGGCATCCAAGATTTGAGGATGTATGTGGCATTATTGGGGACAACTAGAATGTATGCATAGAGGAATGGGGACATCTAGAATGTATGCACCAATATCTGGACCATTTGTATCTCTATATCAATAAGCTCTTAGAAGCTATGTATTCATGTATCCATTCTCAGTGAAAATTGTAAATGTGAAATGCTATCATAAAATTATGTAATTTAGAATCGTTACTTGGGTTTTTGTAATGTTTCATTGTAATGCAATGGGAAAGTTTGGAATGAGGTTATTTAAAATGTGCATATTGTTATTGAATTAGAAAAGGAAAATTTTATTGCTAAGTGTTGGCTTCTTAAAATATTCACTTGTGGGTAAAACATAGTAAAAATTATTGGTTAGAATAATAGGCATGTTACATGTGGTATTAGAGCTACTAGGTTCAACATTAGAACCTCTGAGTTCATTATGTAAGTATTATGTAAACATTATCAATAGATAATGGTTGAAAATTTCTTATGCCAGGATAGTAAGGGGAAAAGAGTAAGGGAAACAAAAAGGAAGTTAAGTTTCCTGAAAACTTGTCTAAATTTGGGACTAGGAAAGAATCATCCCTAGAGTTAAAAAATCATAAACCAACAAATCATTGAGAGACACCTTTGGATTGTGGAAGTTATGCAATAAGGTTTAGTAGGAAGGTTATGGGGATTACTAATGAATACCTTCATCCTAAAAAAATGTTGAAATAACTATGAGGGTGAGTGAACCCTCATTTTAATAACAACAGCCTATAGTTGCAAGGAGTCAAGGATTTTGGATTAAATAAGGATACTAGGAATCTACGAATATGGATTATGTCTATTTGTATGAATGCTTAAGTTGGAGAAACTAATTGTTAGCATAAATTGAAAATTTCAGTCGAAGTAGAGAGTCAACATTTTGTGAATCAAAATCAACGAGAGAGGTATCCAAGAGGTAGGATAACCTTTTGAGAATCTTGACTCAAATAAGGTTGAAATCTTGCTATGATAATCAAAACCAAGAGTGAAAGTTGATACCTTAGACTAAAGGATAGAGACTAGAATTGTCAGAAAAAGAAGCAACCTATGAAGAATAAGAGTGAACAAGAGCCTATCAACTAGAAGGGGTATGAGCAATTTGGAGTTCAGAATTGAAAATGGGAAAAAGAAACTGAACAACCTTAGAGTATCTAAGGTTATGAGAGAATGAAATTACCAAGAATTGGGAAAAAATTACTTAGAAAGATGATTTCAAGGTAAAATATTGAAAAGTAAATAAGATAATTCAGACAAAGGGCTTAGTTAGAGAATAGTTTAGTTGAAGTTCAAATTGAACTTACCAATTTTTCTATAAAAGTAAACTTATGCTTAGTCTCCTAAATGATCATTTGAAGATGTTCCAATGGGAAATTGGATATGAAAGGAGACTATGTTGTCAAACGAAAATAATAATTTGGATACAACTCACAAAGGTGAAGACACAATTGACATAGGGATCCTCAGGCAAGCTCATTTGGCACATCAACAAATGGGGCTTTGCAAATGTGGGATATTCTTCTACTATGGTTAAACGGATATTAGTGTACATGGAAAAGAGAATTGGGATAAAATACTAGAGTATCTCTTATTTGGAAAAATTGTTGATTATTCATTAGCTCTCGCTACTGTAGATCCAACTGTTGATTTTGAGAGATTTGGTATGGTCAAGAAAAGTTAGAGGATTTTGACCAATGAGAACAATATTTACAACATAATCCTTTACATATTTGTTTCAAAAGATCAACTTGTTATTATCATTGATACTTTAGAAAATGATAGGCAATATGCTTAATCCTGAGAGGCAAGATTATTGCCTATGAAATAGGAAAGGGAAGATTTATGTACTCGTGATTTTGAGTTATCGAAAAATGTTCATGACTGGTGATTATGTATGCATTAAATATTGGATATCTTTAGGAAGATAATATCAATTTAGCATGATTTAACAAGCATTGTTACTCAACTAATATAAATGTTCATCAAAAGAGATATATTGAGCTAGAAATTAGACCATGACTTTGAAAATGATTAAAGGATGAAAGAAATTCAAGGTATGGATGCTTAGGATGAAGGAGATATAGCTCCTCAATAATATATAATCATTATATTCCAAGAATTAGATGTGGCATAAGTCCATGGAGGAGGTTTCACCTAGTTAGAATGGACTATTATTGTAATGCCCCAGGTGTCGGTTGTTCTAAGTGTGTGAGTTTTGTGTGTGCTTCATTGATGTGTGTTATTTGATTGTGTGAAAAATATCATATGTTAGTAGTCATGTTTAAATAATTAATCAAATCATAAGTGATTTGCAAGGTTATTTAAAATATGATTAGAAATTAAAATAATAATCAATTAAATTAAATCAAATGATTTAGACAAATGATCAAATTAAACTAATTCGTTAAAAGTAAAAGTGATATTATTAGATAAATTGATTTAAATTGTTGAAGTTAATAATAATTATGAACAAAATAATCTTGAAAAGATAATTATTATAATAAGAAATTTAAATGGATAAGGAGATAGGAAACTGAAGTGTTTTAAAGCAAGAAATGAAACTACACCTATAGAGCATTTGGAAGTCGAAGAGAACTGGAGAATATGAAAAATAAATAAATAAAGCAATAGATAAATATTAGTAGTAGTGGTAAAAATATTACATTTTGAATCTTGCAAATGGTTGATTTTAATTATTTTAATGTGGAAGTAATTAATTATGTATTGTGAAGATAATGAATATATATTCAAATAAAAGTTCAATTTTGTGGATTTAAGTTTATTTAATTTTTAATCAAATGCATGATAAAAGAAAATGAAATGTAAATACATGAAAAAGGCAACAAAAGCGATTAAGGATTAATAATTATTTTTGATTTATTTCTTGAAATATGTCCTCTGGTATTCACGGGAAGAGGAAATTGGAAGGGTTTCCTGGGTATTGATTTTAAGAAGGGGTTTTCTTTGTTTGGGGGGAGTTGTTGGAATTCTAGAAAAAAAAATTGTTTTCAACACTGCATTCTTGTTCTGTTTTCGGGAAAAATCATAAAAGAAGAAGGTTGGATTTGAAGGAGAATTTGGGGGATCTGTTGCTGGGAACAATCGGTAGTGAGGAATTGGTTTTGCGAGAGGGATTAAGCTTCTACAAATCTTCTTCAAACACAGGACGCCAGGTTCTTTTTCATTTTAATTATTTATTTTCGGTAGCATCAAATAAAATAGAAATTGTTTTCTGTGTATGAAATTTTTATCTAGGGTTGGAAATCAAATGTTTGTGGGAAGAAAATTTATTGGGTTATTGTATAATCAATGAAAATTTAATCAGGAATTGGGATTGTTATTTGTCAAAATGGAATTTCTGAGGGGTTTTGGGTTGTTGCTTATTGAAAAGGGGTTTTGTTTGAAATCTGGAAATGAAAAGTATTTCTGTTGTTTCGCTTTTTAAAAAAATATATATATATATGTTAAGGAGCAATTTCCTTCCAATGAATTTTTGGGATTATGATATTCTCGACATGCATGTATGTTATAAAATATTTCTCCTATTCAGAGAACAGTGATTATTTTCCCCTGATTTTGAAATGTTCAGATTCCTATATATATATATATGTATATATATATACAGTATATTTATATGTTAAAATATTAAATAAAAAGTTATTGACTTCGTTATTTTATTCACATTATTGTTCATACGTTTATGTTGATATTATATATTTTAGTACATGTAGGGAGTTCAGCCCTGTGCCACCCTCCCATGATCCAGTCTGTCTGTGATGCCTTCCCGGTGCATCCACAGTCACTTCATTTGCCCGGCTTCATTGTTTTCAATTACCATTGTTGGGATTAAAATTCCCCATTCAAATTTGTATGTATTTAATTTTTTTTTTTTAAAACGCGAATTCTATTTTTATTTACTGTGCGCATCTACTTTTATAAAGATATATATATTTATATATATATATATATATATATATATGTTTATATATATATATTTATATTCGTATATATATATTTATTTATTAATTCATTTATTCTGATTGCACTGATTTAACTGTTGCTGTAACCATTTAATTTTGTTGGTAAATATTCTGTTTCTTTTCCTGGTTAAAATAAAACAGAATTTAGTTATAGTGGAAATAATTAAATAGAAAGAAATCTTTTGTTTATCATTATTATTGATTTGTTAAATTACAAACTTTGAGAGGATAATTTAGTAGAAAAATCAATTTATGAATATATGACAGCATTGTTTATTTAATTCTTGTTTTAGTATGAATATTTTGGGAATGGAATTTATTATGGAATTTATTTTGGAATTAAATAAGTTATCTTTTTTTATGAAGTTGAATCTTGTAGACTTGTTGGATTCTTAGAACAGATCTATTCTCTTTTTACATTCCCTCCTCAAAAAGAATTAAAATATATAAAGATGTAGTGGTTTTAAAAGGTATTTATGTGTGGGAATTTATTTAGATAGATTTAAGATCTTAAGGTGGTAAGTTCTAATACGTAGTTTAAGTATTTAGAGTATTGTTATTATTGTCATTTTAAAGTATAAACAATTGGTCTTAAGTGGTTTTCACAATTAATTTAAATATTGGAAGTGAGTGTTAAGTTAGTATGGTGAAAGGAGATAATGTTTTGAACATAAGTAGTTATGAAATGAGAATGAGTTAACTACCCAATTATTAAGTAGCTTTCAATTCTGTTGATAAATGAAAGGGGAAATTTAAATGTATGGGCATGGTTAGAGATTGATTAGGATATTCTCGAATTGGATAGTTTATTGGTGAAATGGGATTTTAATCTTTTGAAAATTGACTTCCTTTATATTCATTTAATGGTTGGTTTGTAAGTTCTCTTTATGGATAAGTCTTTTAGAATACTTGTGATGGTTATCATAAATTGTTTTAGTTAATTGGGTAATTTAGATGGGTAAGTTGTAAAGTCATTTAGTTCTGGTTGTTAATTGATTGGCTATTAAATATTGTTCTTGTTTGAATTTTTGGTTGTTGTTTATTATGCGAATGTTTGGTGGAGTTGTGAGTGGTTGAGTATTTAAGGTGTTCTTTAATTTGGTGCCTTGGAAGTGTTGAATAATTTTGATGGTGTTGTCTCAGTGTGAATTTCTCTTGAGCTACTTCCGGGTTTTGAAAGGATTTATATTTCTTAAATTTGTGTTGTTAGTTGATTGGAAACTCTTATTGCTTTGTCTACCCTTGTTGATGAGTCCTCGAGTATTTGATTTATTTTTGGGCTTCTAGGAAATGAGAAATCTTGTTGTCTGTGTTTGTTGATTTTGTCAAAGATTCTTTTAACATGGCCTGCTGCAGTATCTTGTGAGGAGGTGAGGTCTCCCATGGAGATACCTAGTTGGTGGCTTTTGGTTTGTTAAGTGATTTTGTTTAATTAAAGGTTGATTTTCTTGTGCGTTTTCCTATTTGAGGTGACACCATTATTGATTTGCGGATGGGTCTTGATGAATCTTCCCTTTTTATGGATTTTCTGATTTACTCTCATATTTGAGGAAATTTTATCCTTGTGTTGGAATTATGGAGAAAAACTCTTGATGCTTTATTCTACCCTCGTTTGTGGGTTTTCATTCTTTTGGCTTCCAAAGGCTTGAGATGATTAATAGTTGATGTTCTCTCTTTATGTGCCCTTCATGTGGCAAGTGTTTTGGTTTCATGATTTTTTGAAAGGGGTTATGCAGGGAATTGTTGAGGAGCTTTTGATTATGTATTCTTGAGATGAGTATTACTGCATGCTTCTGTTATTGATCTAATAATATTCTTGTTATGATGTACAACCTTGGTTTCAGTTTTATGTTGTTGGGTCTCTCTAGGGAATTGTTGGCTCCTCATTGGGGAGCCGGCCCCATTAAGGGGAAGGACCACAGGATAACCCAGTGGAGTTGGTAATCAAGTGGGAAACCTAATAAATTCAACTTAGGAGGTTGGGTAGTAATATCTATTTATAAGATTTAAATATGGATTACTCATCTTCATTGGAGTGCTTAGCGGACTAATGGAAGGTAGGAAAGTGTTCGACAAAGATGCAGCCTAGTCTCTGAGAGGTACATGGCTCGCATTAGTCACCCTATGGACCCGGGGTGCCTCGGTTTGGAGGAGGAAGGGAACGGAGACTGACCATAGATGGGACAAGGCGCCTCCGGTTGAGAGGAAGAGCAAGGAGACACATTATGTGGACTATCATTGGCCACTCTCCCCTAGTTGCCACTACTTTTTGTGTGTTCCTCTGGAATGGGACATGGGAGTTGGTTTAGATTGTTGTTTGAATTGATTTAAATTGATTATTGTTTTAATATGTCTTTAGTATACTTTGTGGTCTTGTATGATCTCATTTATATTTGATTACGATCTTGTATTTTTTATGATGTAATGTTGTATTGTTTTAATTACAGTTTGGAATTGTATTATGTTTATTAATTCAGTTCGATTTGGAAGTGTTTCATGATCATCCTTTAGTTACTTGTTTATTGGTCATTGCTTTGATTTATGTGATGGGATTTATGACTTTAAGTTATTATGTTGACTTTTGTGTGTTGTTGATTATGTCATTATAATCCTTGAGTTTTATGATACTTTTGTATGATGTTGAGTCTTGTGGTTCCCTGTTTGAATGTTCTTGGTTGAGGTCTCTTTCTTGTTAGCTCTTTTGGTGGGTCGCCGGACTCACATGGTGGAGTGGAGGCGATGCCAACCCATTGGGTCCCCAATGTCGAGGATGAGGGTCACGGATTGAGTGCAGTTCGCAGTGACTTTACAGAGTTACATCATCAAATCCCTGGAATAACTTTCATCTATTATTCATTTGTATCATGATTCTTGTTGTATGGTTTAGTGCATGTGGAAACACTTTTGTATCATTGTACCTCTCGAGAAGATTATGCGTAATGTATTAAACTTGGTGTAGTTGTTATTCCTGTATATTTAATTCATTATGTATATATTTGTACTTACCCATGAGATGGTTTCTTATCAAATACTTTATCATGTATGTGTTATGTTTATTAATATTTATTTTGTTATGGATTATATCTTTGGCATATTCTTCATCCAATAGACCTTATGGATCTAGTAAATAAATCTTCATAGCACCCCAAGGGATGTATGCTAATGAATCTACTTAAATGAAATTCATGTCATGATTTAATGTGTATTACGTGTAATGTTAACTTTTAAAAAAAAATTGTGCAGTAATTATTGTTGTATTGTCCTTTGGGGTTCGCACGATGAGGCGTTACAATTATCATCAGAGGAGAAAGAACCTATATCAATTTCCCATAAAATTAGAGATGAAATGAGGAAAAATGATGTCTATTCAGGAGACACTAGAATGAAAAAATTATATAACTGATGTTGAACCACTATAATTTGGAAGGAAATAGAGTAAGATGTTGCAAGGTATGTAGCAAGTTGTCCAGCATGCTAGAGGGTGAAGACATGATGTCATCACTGGTAGGACTTGTATACTCATAAAATTCTAGAGAGGAAGTGGTAGATTAGTAGAATAGTTTTGATCTTTCTATGTCAATGGAACTGGCATAACGTTATGGTGGATAGACTAACTAAGGCAACCAATTCTGATTGGAAAATTTGATTTATAGGATACCAGTCCTAAACAAAAAATCTGTGTAAAGAATTTGCTTGATGTTCCTGAGAAGGCTATCTCAGATTGGGACACATAAGTAACATTAAGGTTTTGTGTAAACCATGACCACCTTGTTAAAAATTCAATTGAATGCATGCTCAACTTATTACTTTGAGTTAACCATCAAGCAAAAGCGATAAATAAAATCTTGGAGGTTTTGTGGAAAACTTTTATTACAATAAACTTCTAGCATTGAAATTTGATCCATTATGGGAAGAAGGGATGAATTCCCATAAGTTGGGAGAAACTAGGAAATAGGATTAACCTTAGACCGGAAATGATGTCATAATGGAATAAAAGATCAAAATGATCAAGAAAAAATTGTTGATACAAAGCTTGAATTAAGAAGTAACACTATTATGCTCAAGATGGACAGTAGTCAAGGGCAATATTATTATACTTAAGGTAAAAAATAGTATCGGTGATGGAAGGTCTCGACTTCTAAGTTGTCCAATGTTGTAAAGAATAGAGGGAAGGATTGGAACCATAGTGTAGTGCACAATGCACTAAAATTCCTTTTCTATTTGGGTTACACTGAGGATAATTGTGTGTTAGCCAATGGGAACGCGTTTCTCCAATCATTGTGGTATAGGTGTCATATAGGATACAGTCACTATTGTACTTATGATGTACATATGAGTTAATATAATTATGATGAATAGTTCATTAGAGAGAAAGTTTAATTAAAGCACACAAGTTCTTCCCAGTGTTAGTAGAGTCACTCAGTGCAAGGTCCAAGAAGGATGAGATTGCAAAGGGTCATGCTATGAGGGAAGATTATTTGCATATTTACTTATTTCTTGCATGATTTGTAAAATTGAAAGTAAAACCTTTATTTTAATTTATCTATATGTTTTGGTATTTTAAATTATTATGGACGATGATTCACAAGGGGGAAAGTATGTTACACCCTGTCTCTTAGTTACTAGGTTACTTTTATCTTCATAAGTAAAAATGGTGATAATGTAAATCATGACTTTAATGTGATTAATAGGTGAATGAAATACATAAATATGCATTAAGATGTTATTTCTTTTATAATTATGTTTTGTATACATTAATGGAAATTATAATGAATGTGTAATGAAATGTGGATACTTTAATGCTTTGATGATGTAAATGAATTTCATTTGAATGGATAACTACCTTTGTGAAATACATTAAGTTGGATGTAGGAAGGAGTCAATCCCTCAGGTAAGAGTGTTACACCCCAAATTGTGAAGTTACTATTTACCATCACTAGATAGGGTAAATGTGAATGTAATGAGAATTCTGGAGATGAATTAATGATGCTTGTACCTTGTTATCAATATGAATGTTATCTCATTTGATGTTGTTTCATTTGATGTTATCTCAGTTGATGTTTTTGATTAAGGAAAAAAAAGTTTTGAAGGGATCTCGAAAACCTTAACAGTAAGAAAGTGAAAGATAAGACATTAACATAGCCCAAACAAAAAACAAAACGCTTCCCACAAAGAAGAAAACAATGGAACCCAAGGAAGCACAACAAAAAACTGACAAAAATCCACAAAAAAACTAGCCACTAGGCCAAATTCTTGAGGGTCTCTGCCGCTTCCTGCTCCAGTTTGTTCATGTTAATAGCAGACTTCTTGATTTCCTGAATATTCACAAGAGCCTGGTCTGCCTTCCTTTTCAAGTTCACTCTGGTTCTGTTGCTCGGCCCCCCACCATCTAGCTGGATTTCCTCCTTGTCCGCATCAACATACACAGTCGTCCTTACTTGATAAGCATTTTCCATATTTTCTACCATGGTATTCATGGTCTTTGCAGTAGATTTTAAAATCTTATGGCTCATAACCAACACTTTGTGGAGAGAATCTTTGATATTCCTCAGCTGATCCTTCATCTCAGACTGTTTAGCTTCATGGTTGCTTTTAAAATGCTGTAAATCTTCTACAGTTTTCTTGAGGCACTCAACCATATATTCTTTTCTTCCTCTGTCCATAAGTCAGTGGCCTTAACACTATCTCTGTTATTATTGTCTTCATCTTTCTCCATTTTGCTACTCATAGCTCTCTGGTTCAACTTAATCTCCTTAATCTCAAAGAACACCCATCTAATGAGCCTGAAAAAATCCATAGACCCATTGCGGGCAATAGCAAGAAAATCAACAGGGAATTCCCATTCAGCCTTAAAGTAGTGGTCCTCCGCCTTAAGATCCCAAGGAAAGTAGGGCCTCTCATCTTTGTCAGTAGCAGGGTAGCTGGAGTACTTAGATGACGAGGTCGACTGTGAGTCCTCATCATTAACATCATAGGAGGGGTCCTTCGAAACCTTTCTCTTACCTTTCTTCTGGGGAGAGCCACTAAATTTCCCTTTCCCCTTAACAACAACCCTATCCTTAGAAGAGGGAGTATGGTGGGACAAAGCTGACATTGCTTTAAAATGATCATGAATTAAAACAAGCAATCCTTCATGGAGAATGGAATTCCTAATTGGGTTCTATCTATAGTTCTGCAAACTGGCATTCAAAGAAGAGGTGAGATAGAATGGAAATGAAACCCTAACCTAATGCCTGAAGTGGTTAAGGAGGATGAAATGGTACCTGAAGACTCTTGTGTAACGACCATCCAAAGTGATATACTCCATTAGTACATTCAACACCTTCCTCCAGTGTGAGACAATCCTCACCGAATCATAATAGCTTTTGGTCATCCTTCGTAAGTCCTCCTTCTTTGCCTCTGACTTTGGGAATTTTTGGATTGCTTGGTTAGAAAGTTTTCTATCCCTGTAGAACTTAATACCCTCCATAGAAAGGCTCGTTACCTCAGCTACTAACTGCTCATTAATGACCACTTGTCTACCAAACAAATTGATCTTACCATCCCTCCAACCCTTGGCAAATACTATGGTAACATTCAAATCCTAGCCATGGAGTTTCTCAATGAAGATAGTGATACTGCCCTTCTCCAGCATCTCCCAGAGCTTCAAATTGTTCCTTAATGCTTCACAGTCCGTCGGCTCCACTCTGCGACTCTCGCCACCCATGTTGGTAGTCTTGCAGACATGAACAAAAAACTCTAGAAACCCAACAAAACAAGCGTTCAAAATTCCTAGAAAGCATGTGAAGCTCACATCACTCAAATGGGAAATTTGACAATTATGCTTCGGCCAACGATGAGTGATGATTAAACTGCAGTCCCAAGACTACAAGAGAGGACACTTAGCAATCATTCATTGGAATGGAGAATTGCACCTTCTCGTGAGTATGGTCATACGTGATTAAGGCCATGACATCAACCTCCAACTCATCACCCCTCTACCAACTCATCTTTTCCTTCGCTTTAACTCCCTTATTGGCAAAAAAGTCTGCCATCGTATTTATTTCCTTGAAATCATGTGAGATAAATTTTCTCAAAATTATTAATAATACCCTTTGAAAGGTTTATCCAATTCCCTATCGACCATGAGGGTTTTTGAAGGCCCTTTAGACATTGGATTATATTATTCGAATCCCCTTCAATCCAAACATTTTTGAAATTCAACTGGCTAGCCAACTTCAAGACCTGAAACACCCCAATAGATTCAACCATGTGGTTTGTCTGAGTGCCTAAGGGCAGTGCCACCATCATGATGAAACAACCATTCACATCCCTTATGACACCTCCACACCCTGCTAGCCCAGGGTTTCCCTTAGCCACCCCATCAAAATTGATTTTTACCTAACTAGGAGGTGGAAGGCTCCAAAAGATACTATCTCTAGGTCCCTTAGTAAGCTTTGGATGATTGGAAATGTCCACATTAACCTTCCAGGATTCAATCAATCTAATCTCATACTCTTGAAAAATAACCTTACCTTTACCTTTGTTCTTATTATTGAGCAGATTAAAGTTCTCTCTCACAACTCTAATAATCTTGCCAAAAACCACTTCCTCCGAGAGAGCCACATCCCTGAATACTCTATTATTACATTCTTTCCAAACACCCCATGCAAGGTGAGGAAAGATATAGTTCCAAAGCAGATTCAACACTTGATTATTTGAAGGGGCCTTCCACCGGTTGTAAAAATCCGAGATAGTTCCAAGAAAAACCTAGCTGAGATCCCACAATTGCAAAGTCATGCACCAAATAGCATAAGCAAAAGGATAGAGGAGAAAAATATGTGACGAAGTCTCTACCTCTACACAACACATGTAACACCTCTTAGGAAAGGAGAAACCACACTTACAAAGATTATCATTAGTCAACAATTTGTTCTGAAGGAGAATCCAAGCAAAAATATTGACTTTCAGAATAAGGTATTGCACCCACACCTTCGCCCAAATAGGGAGATGGAAACAAGAATAGCAAGAGGCCACCGCTGAAGAAACGTAGTAGATACCTAAGGATGAAAAATTCTAGATCAAAGAGTCCTCCTGACCCTATGAGCTAAGTATGACAAAATTGAGAAGAACCTACAAAGGCTGGAGATCTAGGCTAATAGAAGAAATATCAATCCATTGATTATTCCTCCATTAATCCCCAACCAACATGCCAAACCTAGATTTACAGTCTTCCATATAATTCCTAAAGATTGGGATGTTACACAAGCAATCATTACCAATCCACTAGTCTTCCCAGAACCAGATTTTCTTGCCATCTCCAAGTTTCCAACAAGCATCTTTACCAGTAAGGTCCCTGGCCTTAATGACATTGTTCTAGAGGAATAATCCAATGGGGAGATTTTGAGAACTAAGAAAGTCTTTAAAAGAGTCAACCCCCCACAAATATTTTCTGTGCCAGATAGTATTCCATTCACAAGTATCCGCAAAATTTCTCCAAACCTGCTTTGCCAGGAGAGCTTTGTTAAAGACACTAATGTTCCTCAAGCCAAGACCCCCATGCTTCTTAGGTTTGCACACATTCTCCCAAGAAACCAATGAAATCCTCTTCTTCTCCTAAATCCATGACCAAAGAAAAAGTTTTTGGATCTTTTCAATAATCTCAGCAAACTTAGCAAGGATCTTAAACAAGCTAAGAGCATAAATAGGCAAGTTTTGAAGAGAGGCCTTAAGTAACAAAACTTTACTAGCTTGACTCAAGAGGGCCCCTTTCTAGCCAGCCAACTTCCAATTAAACCTATCCACAAGAGAAATCCAAAACGAATCTGGAGGTTTGGACCCCAAAGGAAGACCCAAGTAAGTGGAAGGAAGAGAATTAACACCACAACCTAAGATGTTTGCTATTTTCCTCTGTCTATGCTCAGGGGTATTAAAAAAGTAGAGATAATTTTTTGCCTTGTTGATTTTTTGCCCTGATCCTTCCTCATAAAGCATAAGATAGGTTTTTATTACTCTAGCTTCTCCAATAGTTGAGCTTCCCATAAGCATCGTATCATCCACAAACTGTTGGTGTGAACAGGCCAGGTTTGCCGAAGATGGTTTTAACCCTTTCAGGCTGCCTTCCATCACTTTGTTATCTCAATTGATGTTATTCATGGTGAAATACTGCATTTATGTGAATGAAAGGTTATTGAATTATAATTATTCTAACTTCAGGATATGTTTACATATACTACATATGTTTTGAATAATTGAATGCCATAGGCATGTGTTAATGGTTGCAGGTAAATGTTCATTCCCCAGGGGGAGGGGAAGTATCACTTGGGAGAAGATCTTGGTTGGGTAACCGGTAAATGTTACTATTTGAGCATAAATAGACACCACATTAGAGTGATTGAGTTGTGTCAGTTTCAGGGTAATAGGTAAGTCATCCTTATTTGATAGGTTTTCATTTGAGCATCTTGTTTACTTCTACATGCAGTATTGGGTGATGTTTATCTATTTGAGCTACGAATCCTTCTTTATGGCATTATATTGATTGTGCTTAGGTTGAGTCTTTGGGATTTATGAATGGTTAGCTTTATGTTCTTTCATAATAAATGTAAAACGTAGCATGTATGTAGGCATATATATAAATGCATATACATAAACCCGAGTATGAGAGCAATAGAAAATGCACATGTATGTGAGGAGAAATACTCACAAAGGTACATACACAAGGAAAAAACTATATATATATATATGTGAGTGGGTATTTTCATTAGGTCATAATCATTCAATATTGAATGGATTACTTGATTAACATATTACCATATAATGAATATTCTTGTATATATACACAAATACACTTGCAAGCGTTAATGCTTAGTAGAGAAGTGTAAATATGTATATACTTAATAAGTATATGTGTATAAATATATACACCTATTATCATTCACAGAATATAATAAAAGTCATACGTCCGACTTTAGAAGGGTATATAATACTAGGATAAGAATATATATATATTTGTGTGTGTGTGTATATGTATGTATGTATATAGTATTTAATATATGGAATATATATAATAATGCATATAAAATATAATGGAAACATTATATGTATATTATTATATGAAAACATTTAAATGCTAGGTAAATACATATATATATAAATATAAAGATTATATATATGTGAACCTATTTGTATTATATATTCAAATGCATATGATAAAAACTCAAGGGAAGTATTATGTGGTGCCTTAATATGATAATTGGAAAATACTGACTGTAGCATGGCAAGTATTTAAATACGGTGAAAATGACTTTTAAGCCAACTATATGTGAAGGAGGCCGATATAGTTTATAAACATTGGAAATCAAATTATTCAGATTTAATAAATGAGTCAATTTAATGAAGACTTCAATTCACGTATATAAAGGCTTATATATGCCAATATAGTTTAATATGATGAAACTTGAATTTTGAATCATCACGACTCTGAGGAAATTGTGCAATACCTGCTATGTAATACACAGGGATAAATCAATGAATTACGTCTTAAATCTTTGTGGCTTTGACCTAGTCAATATCAGAAGCTTTGACTAAATTCAACGTAGTTAATGATTTAATTGACACAGCCCAGAAAATAGTCGATATTGGTTTTGTTAATGAAATGAGATTGACTTCTTCTCAACATGTGAAAATCCCACCATCTCACAACTTTGGTGCCACCTCTGTTACCATTTTTCTGTAGGTGTTGATTTGGCAGAAAATTACAGATTTCTCCATGTGCTTTTGAAATAATCTTCTTGATGCTGGCAAATGGGAAATCGATTCATCATGTTTATTGCCGAGTACTCGGTGGAGTTGGTGCCACCTCCAGGTTGAATAAATCAAAATGGGAGTGGTTTCAATTTACATGCCATGATTGAAGGGAGTTTTGGAGGTTGGGTTCTCTATAAATAGTTGCCCAACTCTCTTGAATTGTATCTTTTGATGATTGTCCTATCTTTTGTGTTATCTCATTCCTCATATTCGAATTACCTTGTGCATTATCTGTGTATCATTCTTACCATTTTGAGAGTGAAAATTATTTTCCATCATCATTCATTTCTATGTGATCATTGAGGGAGGCATATCACACCAAAGGAATGTGCTTTGCTGGTTATTACTTTTGAATTTTACTAGTTTATTATATCTGATTTCTGAGTGGACTTTGTGAGGAAGAATTGTCTATTTATGAGAGAAAAGTTCTTTCAACAAGAAAGGGAATGGGAATTGATATGTGAAGCTGAGTTAAGCTAAACAACCAAAGGAGAAGGCTGCTTTGTCATCCACATTTGGGAAAGCGATATCAAGAATAGGGGTTTCTTCTTCCTATTATTTACTCAAAATTGATGTGTTTTCTATGTTGCATGAAATGTCTTTTCTATTGAGCAATAGAAGTATTTAATATTATTTTGGAAAAAAGGGATTGAAGCTTTTAAGCTAGTTTTATACTGTGTATTTAAGTACTCTAGGATAGGAGAGTTTTATTAACACGAATACTTAATTGTATTAGATATGTCGAAGAGGTAGCTTGACACAAGTATTTAACTATACTAGATATGTCAAAGAGATTGCTTGACATTGGTAATTAATTATGTTACATGTGGTGCAACATAGGTATTTAATTATACTAGATATGTTTGGACATGGGATGCAATGTGTTTATATTTACTCCATAGTAGGAGATGAGTGTGGTTCTCAGTTAAGTATATACTAGGCTTGATTGAATGCAAGAGTCACTTGAGGTACACCCAACTAAGTTATTAGTTTAACTCAAAAAGCTTGTGTTACTCCTAGGATAAGCATGGGAGCGGGCTTGTGTACTTACTTGCTAAATAGATTCATTACTAGTAGATTAGTATGTTGTAGGTTAGTCTGGGGTGACGGATTTACCCATTGAAGGACAATACCTGTGCGTAGCTAAACATGACCTTAAGTCAAATCGGCCCTGAATAGTGTATGTGACAAATGGCCCTCAGTAGAACATACTGAATGAAACACTTTGATCAAAGTAGTGGAATGTACGACATCTACTTAGATTGTGTGATGCTTGAGACTACATTGTTAGTTCACCATGATCCCGTATTACATGCTAGTTTGAGAGTTGCTGGGTTGCACAAGTTCTAGTTATGTAGGACACAACACTATGCTCGGTTGGTTGTCATTATTGGTTACTTTACCAATCTATTTGTTGAAGGGAAGGGCCATCAATTGAATGATAGATGCGTGGGGGACCACATTATGAGTCCGTGGTTGGCGGAAAAGTGCTTGAGTGATGATTCT
>VDFB02290185.1:0-24482 GCA_007258455.2 Sequoia sempervirens | reverse complement strand
TTCTCAACTACTCTTGTAATGTATCAACCTGTCTCTAGAGGGCTGCTAGTGCATCTCTTCCACCAACATCTTTGCCGCCTCGACCACCTCTGGCACCTCCATTCCTACCAAGCATCACTCTTTGAGGCATCTTTCTTGATCTCGACCCACAACCATGGTCCTGGTGCGAACCGCCTCATGATCGGCTATCTGTCTACACGCTCAAGAAAAACCCGCTCTAATACCACTTGATGAGGGCATAGCCCGAGACTTAGAAAATAAGCCACAAATAAGAGAGTAATTTTATTATTTAGAAAATGGAGCTTATTACATGCAAAGGATCTCAAACTCCTGCTCTACAACACATGCAAGCATGTAGCCACAGAATAAATCTCTTTCAGAATATAAGTGAGCTTGTCCCCAAAAAGTTGCCCAAAAATTAGAAACCCGCCCATAAATAGAGCTCCTCTTTAGTTTGGAGCCAAAACAACATTCAAATTTGAGTTTAGGCAGTTTGGCGCTGAAAATTTAGAACATGAAGTTCAAATTTTAAAAGAGCATTTGAAATTGTATCTTCTAGAAAGTGCGCCAACTTCCCGGGGCCATAACTTTTGATCTGGGACTCCGATTCGCGAATCGTTTGAACCTTTGGAAAGGTCACGAAGCAACATGCTTGAAATTTGCTACACCAATTTCGGCAAGTTTTGGGGCCAATCTGGGAACTCTATGTGCCTCAAATCTAACTCGAAAGATTTTCAGTTGCAAATCTGGGAAACTAAAACTACAATATCTTTCCACGGAACAGAAAATAAAAACCGTAAATTAGAAATTTTATTATGACGAAAAGGGTATCCAAAAATGTAAAAACATCTAAAAATCAAGAAACTTGAAATTTAACTATTTTTGGGTGATGCAAGATTGCCCTTACACCACTGGATGCTCCTGCATCAAAATATAGGGTTGAGGGTTGAGAGATAGTGTTTAGGGTTGAGGGTACAAGGTTAAGTGTATATGGTATAGGGCTTAGGTTTGAGGATATTGGGTAAATTGTTGTGGGAATAAAATAGAGTTGATGTAGGAGCATCTAGTGGTGTAAGAGAAATCTTGCATCACCCAAAAATATTGTATTTCATTTTATTTGTAGTTTCCGTAGTTTTTTTGGGGCCCATGGAAAATCATGCAGTCCTTGGGATAGTTAGATGTTTGAAATAGCCAAAAATAGTCACCTGTTATTTTTAGTAAGTTGACCTATTCAGTTCTTATGGACACAAAAATTGACCCCAAGGAGTGAAATGAGAAAATAAGATTTTTGGTGAAAGAATCATCTTAAAATCTTGTACCATTTGGAAGATATTAGATTTTCATCCTGAGTAATTTCTCCAATGAAGTTTAAAACTAAAAATTGAGGCCCTTAGGAGCCCTAGAATAGGATTCAAAATCTTTGATCCTTTAGATTTGGTGAACATTGGTTTTAGATCTCTTCACAATATTTCCAACGATATATTACACTTGAAATTCTGATGGTTGGATCAAAATTTATGACCATGAGAAGTTGTAAATATATAAATATAAAATAAAAAAACTTCTAGAGTGGGAAATAGACAGTGGAATTTCTAGCGCCAAAATGGGGTTACACCTTCTAGAATATTCTAAGGTAGTTACACTTCTTGGATAAAGAGGGAAAAAAAGGGTTACATAAGGGAGCTCTGGTAGTGTGCAGATTATGGTTTTTGGCTTAGAGATTTCTGTAATGAGAAGGCCCATGTGGCTATAGTAGGTTTATTTCTAAGTATTGTAATTTCACTTCATCAAGATAATAGAAAGCAAGTGCTTGTTTCTGCATTTTTTGTTTATCTCTCTTGTTTAATTATGTGTGTCTGATTTTGTAAGGGGATTACCCTAATCAAGTAGCATCAAAGTAGGAGTTCTTGAGTGTGTAGATAGATTCCCAAATGTGAGGCAATTTACACCAGGACTTGTGGTTGTGGGTTTGTGAGAAAAGATGTCTCCATGAAGAAACCGTGGTGGGAGAAATGTTGGGGTAATAGAAGAGGGTTTTAGAGCCCTCCAAAGATAAGTTGAACGACTACATGAGGAGCTACATAGATGAGTTCATGTTAGAAGAAGAGATGAAAGTGAAGATGAGGCTGAAAATGAAGAGCCATTCGAAGAAGAAGCATAGGATGTAATAGATCCTAGAGAAGTCAGTCTACATAGGGCCATTTCCAAGATTGGAAAGAGACCGAAGTTAGAAGTCTCAATTATTTTTGGAAACCTGAATCCGGAGGAGTTGATCGATTGAGTTAATGACATGGAAGAGTATTTTGAGTATGAGAAAATAGAAGATCCAAAAGGGGTCAAATTTACAAAGCCCAAGTTGAAAGGCCATGCTACACTAGCATATGGTGGAAAGAAATCTAGTTGGAGAGAAATCAGAGAGGTAAAGAGAAGATAACTAGATGGGATCATATGGTGGAAAAATTAAAGAGACAATTCATTCTTATGGACTATGAGCTAGATTTATTGAAGAGGATGCAAGGGTTGAAACAAGCTGGAAAATCTATTAAGGAGTATACAAAAGAATTCTACCAAGTATTGATCAAAACATGCTATTCTAAGGCCAACAAGGAGAAAGTTGTTCATTACATTAATGTGTTGAAACCAAACATCCAAGAGGATTTGAGTTTGGTAAGTATGTCTACCATTCAAGATGCATATCAATTTGCTTTAAAGGTAGAAGAAAAGATGAACAAAAGGTTTCAAAGCAAGAAAATGGGTGGAGGTCATGGTGGAGAGGATAGTGGACAGTCATATGGAGGTCAAAGCAAAGATCAAAAGAAGATTGAAGGATCCAGCATCAATCAAAACCAGAAGGGAGATAATACCTACCATCCTCGAGATCAAAATAATGGAGACAAAAGAGGAAGAGGGAATTTGGACGAGCACCAGGAAGAGGAGGCTTCTGTGGAACCTATTTTCAATGTGGAGAAGAAGGACATAGATCCTACGAGTGTCATCGACATCAAGGGAGAATGAATAGAAGAGATAAAGGAAATGAAAGAGTTGCACATGTTTTTATATGGATCCTAATCAGACTCGAAGGTTAAATTTCCCCCACTTTTATCGACATGGTTTCTCCCAAAATTATTTAATGAGGGTTTGGGGGCAGTGTTCCCAAGACGAGGTCAAGAGGTAGTTGACTTCTATTCGTATTGTTTTAAGTATTGTGGCTATTGAAGATTTACATTTGGAATAGTTAGATGTGAAAACTACCTTTCTCCATGGTGATTTGGAGGAGGAGATATATATGGAATAGCCCCAAGGATTTGAGGTCTAAGGTAAGGAGAAATTGGTGTGTAGATTGAAGAAGAGTTTATATGGCTTGAAACAAGCACCTCAGTAATGGTACTTGAAATTTGATAGTTTTATGGATGAGGAAGGTTGTAGATTCAAGTATTTGAGAGGTACATCCAATAAACATTTATGTTTTGGGGGCTCTAATACTAATTTAGCAAGTTATGTCAACTCATATTTGGTAGGGGATATTGATACTAGGTGGAGTACTATAGGTTATGTCTTTATTATAGGTGGTACAACAATGAGTTGGATCTCTAGGTTGCAAAAGGTGGTTGCTTTATCAACCACAGAGGTAGAGTATGTACCTACAATAGAGGCAAGCAAGGAGATGATATGGCTGCAATCTTTTATGGAAGAATTGGGAAAATGATCAGCTAACAGTTATTTGTTTATGGAAAACAAGGGTTCCATACATCTTGCAAAGAATTCAACCTTGCATTCAACTACCAAACACATACAGTTGAGGTATCACTTCATTCGATCAATGTTGGATGATGGACAGTTAAGGCTAGAAAAGATACATACATATGACAATCCAAAAAATATGTATACAAAGGAAGTGCCAAGGGAGAAGCTGAGCTCCTCTTCAGCTTCAATTGGTCTTAAAGACTAAAAACAATTTAAAATTAGAACAGGGTCCAGGGTGCTTATTTTGAGTGGGAGCTACAAGGTGAGTAGTGTTATGATTAGTCTCCAAGTGGGAGATTGTTTTTATATGGAGCCTAATTAGACTCAGAGGTTAAATTTTTCCCACTTTTATTGAAGTGGTTTCCCCGCAAATTATTTAATGGGGGTTTGGGGGTATTGCCCCCAAGATGGGGTTATGTTATAAAGACGTCAAGAGTTATTTTTTCTATTGACTGACATAAAAAACCCTATTTTGTAACCAACATAAGTCTTGATAAAAGGCTAAGGGTAGGGTTTCCATTGATATCGTATTGTAGCATTTGCAGTGGTATTGAGTTGCAAGGATTACTGGTTATAACTTTTTCAATTTGTTGGATAATAATATTGGACTCTTTGTTGGTGGATGTAGCCCGAGTTTGGGTGAACCACATTAAATATTGTCTCTCACTATTATTATTTTTATGTTTTTCATTCCTCTGTTTAATCTTTATTTGTATTTAATTGATATTTTCTGCATGCAATTCCTAAAACATGTAGATGAAGATGTCAAGTCTTCTCATTCTAAATATGCTATTAGAGGAGAGGCCCCTGTTGTTAGAAGATCCTTGTTGAATGAGGAGAAGGAACCAAATCAAAGAAATAACCTATTTCACACTCGATGTAAGTGTGAAGTTAAAGTTTATAATATTTTAATTGATGGAGATAGCATTGATAATATTGTTTTAGAGGAAATGGTTACTAAATTAAAGTTGCAGAGGAGAAGGCATCCAAATCCATATTGAATTTCATGGTTGTAGAAGGACCATATGGCTTTGGTCAATGAGCAATTTTTGGTAAATTTTAATATTGGTAACTATCAAGATGAGGTTTTGTGTGATATTATACCTATGGATGTTTGTGACATGTTGTTAGGCACATCATGGTAGGTTGATTAGCGAGTGGTGCATGATGGACATGCCAACAACTATTCCTTGACAAAGAATGGTGTTCATAATAAGTTGAAACCATTGAAGAAGGTAGAAGAAAAGGTATGTAGTAATGTAAGGATTTGTTTGGTTGATGGAATAAAGTTCCTAGAAGGTATGAGACACAAGCATATTTTTTTCGCATTGATCCCTAGAGTTGATAAAGAAGATACTAATGAGGTACCTATAGAGGTTTCAAATTTATTAAATAAGTTTCAATATATTGTTTCTGATAATGTACCTAAAGGTTTTCCTCTAGTAAGGAAGATTAGCCACTAGATGGACCTGATTCCTGGAGCCAATTTTTTGAATAAGGTAGCTCATTGTATGGCTCTAGTGTAGAGCGAAGAGTTAAACAAACAAGTGCAAGCGTTGTTGTGAAAGGGATTGATTAGAGAGAGTTTAAGTCCATCTGTAGTACCTGCAATACTAGCACCAAAGAAGGATGGGGAATGGTGAATGTGTACAAATTCCAGAGCCATCAATAAGGTCACCATAATGTATAGATTTCCCTTGCTAAGGATGAATGACATCATGGATTATTTGAGTGGAGCTGAGTACTTCACAAAGATAGATCTAAAGAGTGGTTATCACCAGATTCGAATTAGAGAAGGTGATGAATGGAAGAAAATATTCAAGACCAAAGAGGGCTTGTATGAGTGGTTAGTCATGCGCTTTGGCCTAACCAATGCACTGAGCACCTTCATGCAACTCATGAATGAGGTAATGAAAGATATTTTGGGTAATTGTCATTGTTTATTTGGATGAAATTTTAATTTTTAGCAAGACATTGGAGGATCATTTGATGCATATTAAAATATTTTTTGAGAAGCTAAGAGTGGAGAAGTTGTTGATCAATTTGAAGAAGTGTAGTTTTGTGAAAAGAGAGTTGGTATACTTGGGATTTTTTGTCTCAGTAGAAGGTCTTAACAAGGACCTAGAGAATGTAAAAGCTATCATTGAATGGCCTACACCAAGGAGTTCTACTGAGGTGAGATATTTTCATGGTTTGGCTAGTTTTTATAAAAATTTATCAAAGGTTTCATTAGTATTTGTGCACCTCTAATTGAAACAATGAGAGGAGATAGAAAAGAGTTTAAGTGGACTATAGGAGTAGAATTTTTTTTTGATATGTTGAAGAAGAAAGTTATAGAGAAACCCATCTTGGCACTTCCGTATTTCAACAAGGTATTTCAAGTAGATTGCAATGCTAGTGGAAATACCATTGGAGTTGTTTTGAGTCAAGAAGGTAAACCCATTGCCTATTTTAGTGAAAATTTGAATGATGCAAAGAAGAAGTATTTTGTTTATGATCAAGATTTTTATGCTATAGTTTAGGCTTTGAAGAAATGGAGACACTATTTATAGCCAAAAGAGTTTTTTTTATTTACTGGTCATCAAGCTTTACAATATTTGAATAGTCAAGGGAAGTTGAATCAACGACATTTGAAATGGGTTGAATTTTTGCAAAGATATACATTTGTTTTGAAGCATAGGAGTGGAAGATCTAACAGATTTGTAGATGCCTTAAGTAGGAGGAAAAATTTGTTAACAAAAAAGTAGATTGAAGTTGTTGGGTTCAATGAACTCACGAGCTTGTATCTCAAGGATCCTGATTTTGTAGAAGCATGGAGAGCTTGCATGGAGCCTATCACTTTGGATAGGGTGAGATGGTTGGATTTTACAATCCAAGTCTAGTATGTTGTTTTGAGGGAATCAATTGTGCATTCTAAGGGGTTCCATGAGAGAGAACCTGATCAAGGAGAAACACAGTGGAGGATTAGTTGGACACTTTGGTCATGATAAGCCCATTGCTCTTGTTGGTGAGCATTACTATTGGCCACAATTATAGAAAGGTGTGAAGAAGTTTGTGCAAAGTTGAAGAGTATGTCAGATGGCAGAATGGGCAAGTCAGAATATTGGATTGTATCAGCCATTACCTATTCCTAAGAGGCCATGGGAGGACACTGATATGGATTTTGTTCTTGGATTGTTGAGGACACATAGAGGGTATGATTCCATACTTGTGGTGGTGGATAGATTTTTGGAGATGACACACTTCATTATGTGTCATAAGACCAGTGATGTTCATGTTGTAGACTTATTTTTCAGAGAGTTGGTTAGACTACATGGTCTACCCAAGAGAATAGTTTCATATCAAGATACCAAGTTTTTTGGGTATTACTGGAGGACATTATGGAAAAGGTTGAATACTAATTTGAAATTTAGTTTTGCACACCATCCACACACTAATGGAAAAATGGAGGTTGTGAATAGGAGTTTGGGTTACCTAATGAGATGCTTAATAGGAGATAAACCCAAGGGATGGTATTTTATTTTATCATAGGTAGAATTTACTTATAATAATTCTATCAACAAGAGCACTGGTAAATCACCATTCTAGATTGTGTATGGGGGTAGTCCAAGAACTACTTCTGAAATGAAAAAAGATAGATAAGGGAGAGAAGAGTAGTGTTGAGGCTTAAGATTTTGCTGAGCACTTGAAGAATTTTCATGAAGAGGTGAAGAAACATATCAATAAGATGAACTCTCAGTATAATTCTAAGGAAAATCAGAAAAGGAGGTATAAGGAGTTCCAGGTAGGAGATGAAATTATGGTTCATTTGTGAAAGGAGAGGTTTCTGGTTGGTGCATACAAGTAGTTAAAGATGAAGAAGTTTGGACCATGCAAAATCCTGAAGAAGCATGATTCAGGAAATGCATATGAGGTAGAGTTTCTTAATGAAATTCATGTTTCACCTTTGTTTAACATTGTTGATTTGATATAATATCATGAGGGAGTTAAGGAGAATGAATTGATAGAGGCACAGTGGAACATTCTGGAACCTATATCAGAAAAGGAAGTGATAGAATAATTTTTTGATAGTCGTGTGGGTAGAAGCACAAGAAATGAATAACATGTACAGTACTTGGTAAAATGGAGAGGAAGGTCTTTTGAAGATTCATCATGTTTATTTGAGGTAGAGTTTAATAGTCTTGGTTTAGGCTTTAGGGTTGATTATGTTTGGTATAAGTTTTAGTTTTAGGGTTTATGGTCTAGGGTATAAGCTATAGGGTTGAGGGTTGAGAGTGTAGGGTTGAGGGTTGAGGGTATAGGGTTGAGGCTATTGGGTTTACATTTGAGGGTATAAAGTATCTGTTTAGGGTTGAGGGTTTATGGTATATGATTTAGGGTATAAGGCTGAGTGTATAATGTTTAGGTTATAGGGTTTAGGGTTTAGGGTTTAAATATAGGGTTTAGGGTTGAAGGAAAGTGTTCAAGGTCGAGGGTACAGGGTTAAGTGTATAGGGTATAGGGCTTAGGGTTGAGGATATTGGGTAAAGTGTTGTGGGAGTAAAATGGAGTTGATGCAGGAGCATCCAACAATGTAAGGGAAATCTTGCATCACCCAAAAATATTATATTTCATTTTGTTTGTAGTTTCCTTATTTGTTCTGGGGGCTATGGCGACTCATGCAATCTTTGGGATAGTTAGAGGTTTGAAAAAGGAAATAATAGTCACTGTTGTTTTAGTAAGTCGACCTATTTGGTTCCTATGGACACAAAAATTGACCCCAAGGAATGAAATGGGAAAGTAAGATTTTTGGTGAAATAATCATCTCAAAATCATGTACTGTTTGGAAGATATTAAATTTTTATCCCAAGGAATTTCTCCAATGAAGTTTAAAACAAAAACAAAAAAAAATTCTTTGATGTAATTTTTTTTAATAATAGAAATAAAATTATAAAAAGAATGAAAAACAATTGTTCCTTTTAAAAAAAATTGAATTAATACACTTCAAATTAGAAAATTCAATAAAAAAGAAATATTCTAAATTTACTATTACACATAAATATCTCTTAGTGTAAGCACAATTTATGCTCTTATTCACAAGCATAATTTCTCCTCTTATCATCTCAATAATAGTTTATGCATCGACACACATTCTACTCTACCAGCAATACAAGATTTAATCTTGCTAAAGTCATGGAGATTAAGATATATCTTGTATTGCTGGTGAGCAGAAACTATGCTCATGAAATGAGAGCAAAGATTGTGCTGACAAAAATTTTTCTTGGGGATGTCACAATGGATAAATCAAAATACATAATTGAAAATGGAAAACATCATATTGGTTTTGGAGTCCATGGCTTCTTCATGTGTTTTGAGACATCTTTCACTCATTGGTGGTTTGGTATGTGCTCTTGTACTTTTTGGTGCAATGTTCTTTAATCATATCATTGGTAGTGGTCTTATGTGGAAGCACAAAACCCAAATATGTCTTGTAAATGATATATTTCAACTTATAATTTATATAGATCAATATTAAGATAGATAAACTAGTTTAAATAAAATTTAAGATTAATATAATTATTATTTAATGACCTAAACAACATGAACTTGAACATTCAATATTAAGATTACATGTTATAGTTTTATCCTTCAATTACAAGTTAAAAGTTTATCATTTCATTATATATGATATGACCCATCATATGGATCAAACTAATTTTCTCTCTTGTCGATTTTTGTTTCAATTAAATTACAAATCACAAAGGTATTTAATCTCTTTTTACACATAAATGTACAATATATTTGGAACAATTTATAGAATTTATTTAAATTTTTTATAAAAATCAAATTGAGCAAACTTTTAAACCCTTTAATGAAAACTTCTAAAATGAAAATAACATATTGAAGGAAAAAATATATGCTTGGAGAATATTTTATTTTAAAATCATGGTGTGACTAGTATATTAATTTTTTTGTACTCATATGTCATGATATAGTATATTTTTCTAATGTAGGGCTATTGACGATGCAAAAATATATCCTTGGAGAATCTTTTATTTTAAAATCATCATGCAACTAATAGTCATGCAACTAATAGTTTAACTTGTCTTAATCAAATATCATGATACAGTATATTTTTTTAATGTAGGGCAAATTAGATGACCATGATCCTCCTCTCACTAGTATCACTCTCACCACTTAATAACTTTTTATATTTAGTTATGTTGGAGCTTAGCCTCTAAAAAAATACTTTTCTACAATCCACCCTTTTTTCTTTGAATAATATACTATTTTCTTTAAAAAAATTATTCATCAAGAAAAAACTACTATATTACTAAAAACATTTACTAACTTTAATTTCAAGATGGAATCCTATGCCATTTATTTAAAATATATGTAAACTAAAACATAGGATATCTGTATAAATTGAAATGCTGCCAACCAAATAAATGAAGTTTGGAGAGTCCTTATATATTCAACAACTCATAATAAAAGGACAGACTAATGCATTAATGTAGTGAAGAATAATGTTATTTCTAATAAATGTAGATAAAATACAAAAGTATCTCTGTAAGATTGTTAAATAGCGGACCTAAAATCACTGCATAAGCAGTAAGATATTATAACAGAAACATAAGGAGATTGTTTCCTTTTTAGTCCTGCAAAAGTATCTCACCTAAAATCACTGCATAGGTAGTAAGACGTTATAATAGAAACAATACTATTATAAGAAAATTGTTACCGTTTTAGTCCTCTGATGAAGACGAGGTGTATCGTTCTCAGATTCTGTTTGGCTGGAAATTGCATTTAATCTTAAGAGCCATGAAGCGAAAGCCAAGCTAATTATGAGAACATTAATATCAAGTTTCTTAAATACCTTCTCCTGTCAGATTTTCATGCACGGAAATAGAATGTTTCAATCTGCTCAGCAAATCGTGGGGTTTCAAAAATGCCACCTCCTACTTAAGACATACTTGTAGAGCCATTATTTTGTATCCTGTGTTGTAGAGAGCCATTATTTTGTATCTTGTGTTGTAGATCCATTATTTTGTATTCTGTGTATATCCACACAATTCATCAATGGAGTACGTAGTGAAGAGAGGTTTTGAAATGGTGTATGTAGATTGTGATGTAGGAGAATGCAGATGATTATGATGTGGTGATGGAAGACGCTATGGAGAATGAAGAGGAGGGCATATATGTAGCGATGGGCTATGCCCGTATAGAGGATTTTGAAATCGAGGATATCAAGGAGCAATTAGACGCCTTGATACAAAGTTTGTCAATGGCAATGGATGTAGATGGAGGAGGTAAGTTACTTCTAAATCACTCACTCGATCAATAAACTATTCATACTTATTAACATACTTTGTTTTTAATGGGTTTTGCAGTGATGCGGTCGAATCTTCTTCAATGGAAATATGTAGACTGCACAGCAGTTCACTGTGTGTCATAGCATTGTTTAGCATACTTCAGGCACTAAGTTAGGAGGTAATCTCATCTACTATAGATTTTAGCACTTCAAACGTTTGCACTGTTTTAGCTCTGATGCCATGAAAGTGAAACTTCTTTAATTGCAGATGTCTGCCTATCGTTGGGAAGCAACTTGCAAAAGGAGGCAACAATACATAATTTATCTGCCACTCTTCATAAAACTAACACTTGTATGAAAAGAAGTTCAATGATTATGCCGATTGTAATTTATATAAGAAACCTATAATTGAATTTATAAATACTCTAATTACTATTTATGTGAACTCTGGAGTTTCTCAAGTACTTTGCTAGTTCTGCTCTATGCAGAAACTACCCATGACACTTTGCTAGTTCTGCTTTATGCAGAGATTGTATTTAGTATTTAATTGCTGGAATCTCTGTTGAACTAAATTTAATAGTAGTGGTTTCTCATGTGTGAAACTTCCTATCTTTGAGATATTTCATATTCTTGAAAGTTCACTTTGATTTGATGAATTTAACAAAGGTTAAAGAAAAAATATACATTGAATAGAGTAAGATGTCTCAGAATAGGTGTAAACTTGCCCCTCTTGTTGCTGCTCTTGGTTTTCATCAGTTCTTCGAAGGAATGGGGCTTGGCGGATAAAAATATTGTCCTAGTTCTGTTATCCAAAACCTTGTTTTTCTGGATTTCAACTATAGGTGTCGTTTCTGAGTTAAAATATAGAATGGGTTGTAGAAACTAAATTAATGTTTTACTGTTTATCAGTGTTCCTGGTTTTAAATGATGTCCAAAAATTATAGAATGGGTTGTAGAAATTTAATATTTATAAAAAATTTCACTGTTAAAATATTTTGTATGTTATCAGAAAGTTCTAGTTTAATTTGTTGAATATAATTGATGAGGACGATAATTTGTTTTCTGATTATATTTGTCAAATGTTGAGATTTTCCTCCAAAATGTTTAAGGGATTTTCAAAATGAATGTTGTATTAATTCAAATGATATATATCTTAACTAGTCAAATAATCCAAAAATTAACACTTTAATTAATTATACACTTTATATTTATTTATGAGAAAAAACAACTTCAACTAAACCTCACATATTTCCCTATAAATTATAAAATAAAACATATAGGATAATTAAAATTATTTTTCAATATCAATGGAGAAAATATCTCAAGTTTAATACGAAATAAAGAAATTAATGAGATGAAATCAATAAATGGAAAATAAAATAGACTATTTTTTTTTAAAAACACTAGTAAAAAATAAATATATCATTAAGATAATTGTGTAAATATTATTAGTTCCTCCAGGGAACTATGGCACGGCCAAATCTTAACTAGTTATTAATAAAAAATAATTCTAATTTTTTAAGGCACTTTTTACCACAAAATATTTTTCCACCACAAAGTTAAACTATTATTCAAGGGATTTAATAGAAGTATTTTTCATTTGACAATTAATTATTTTTTTGCATTCTAAATATTTATTTACTTTTATTTCTTAAAATATAATTAATAAATTATAATATAGTATATGAAAAAATTAAAAATATATACTATATAATATACAACATTTAATACATAATTTAATATATTATTAGTATATTATATTATAAAATTATTTTTAATATATTATATATTTTATATAATATGAAACATATATAACATATATAATTTAATATATTAGATAATAATATTATAATTTTTAATAATGTGATATATTATTTTTTAATAGTTTAGTATATATTGGATTATATATTATATTAAATTAACATCTAATATATTAAATTAATTTTGTGATGAGAAACATTGTTATCTTGTTTTTTTATTTATATTTATAATAAATTTATTTATTTTATATTAAAAAAATTATTGATTCAAATAATTCATATGTTTACTTTAAACATAAAATTATAATAATGAAGAAGTTGAATTTTTTTACTTTTGTTTATTTTTAAATTTATTAATTATATTTGAAAACTTTAATATTAAAATATCAAATTGTTTTAATAAATATTATAAAATCAACCTCTTTAAATTGTAATACCAAACTTAACTTGACATTATAAAACTATTTATTTATACAAAAATATATTATAAGAGTATTGTAATAATTGAAATCACAAACTACAAGTAAATATTATAAAATATTTAAATAATGTAAAGGATGTTGATTCTTTGAAAAAATATATATTTTAAAATATTTGGAGTAAGTTTATTATTTTAAAAGTAATTAGCATCATATTTTTTAGAGTAAAGGATGTTTAGACTGCAAGAATCGGTAGCACCTAATTCTATAAACCGGGTAGCGTTCGGTAAACTTTTTAACGTGACCGGCGGCGCTGGCGCGACACGCCCTCCGGTACCACGGGGACGGGGGAGACTAGAACTCGTGACCAGCAGAGCCGCAACGGAATTACTTAGCCAACCGAGCTAGGGCCCCCGCCCCAGAGTAAAGGATGTTTCAATTCTACTAATGTGATTTAATTTTTAAATTAAAAATAAAATAAATAATTCTATGTTGTATAAAATATAATTATTATATAATATTCACAACTAGATCATGACAATATTCTCATTATTTTCATTGAAAGAAATTATATTGTTCATTGAACAAAAAATAACCATGAAAATAATCTAGATGCAACAAATGTGCATGGAAAGCTTTACAATCCTCAATTGTATTACTAAAAAAAATATCCCATTATAAATTGAAGACAATATAGATTGCAACATGTATTCATTTAAGCTACAATAAAAGTTTCATTTAAGTTACAATCGAAGTACACAATGTAGTTATAGGAAATTGAACAATCTCAGACACTATTTCCTATATCAAATTAGAGAAATTCCTATCCCTATGCCTCTTCTTTAGAGTTTCAAAAGTCATAACCCTTTTAAATGACAAAGAGATTAAATTTTAAAGAGGGATACATCCAGATTGAAGACACATTTGACACTTGAGACTAGTTGAACCCTCAAATTTGTAACAAATTGGCATCTAGAATATACCCTTTTCACCCTTATCCTTAATGCAAACCTTTTACTGCCTATAAAAATGCTTTTACCAATCACATTTCACTTACAATTGAAAAAATTTTACCCCCAAACATTTTACCCACATACTAGTATTTAAAATAATACATTTAACTCAATATTTTTTAACTAGCATTTTATCTATTAAACCTTGAAAATCCTCTCTGAAATTAGTTTTGACATTTTGTTTAACATTTTCTACCTTATGCAACAAACTCATCTTCTTTGTCAATGCTTAAATCCTATCATAAAAATGCCTTAATTTCATGGATGTTCAGCTGACCTTGCAAATGTAAATGCTTCTCAACCCCCTTTTGCTTTCCTAGATCAAATGACTGCTTTCCAACTCAGTGAGGACCCTAGCCAATCATTTGTATATTGCGAGGAAATAAGCCATTGCGGGTTTGTTTCATTTAAAAGCCTTATAGCTGCGATGCAATGATCTTCATGCACTTTGGGGAGTCAAAAGATGGCATAGTGTAAGGTTTGGAATTTCTAAACAACAAGTGGTTTGTTTCATTTAAAAGCCTTATAGCTACGATGCAATGATCTTCTTACACTTTGGGGAGTCAAAAGATGGAATAGTGTAAGGTTTGGAATTTCTAAACAACAAGTGAATAACTGCCCTCAACACCAACAAAGAGTAGTTAATAATTTTCAATAATATAAAATAATTATTATTTAATTTATAGTCATATTTGTCATTTTTAGTTGCTACCATTGAAAATATAATCTTATGACCTTCATTGTATTTCATGTACCTATGGTGAGATCTATGATCTAAAAGAAAATTTTGATCCCATGAGAATTACACATTGTAGGTATGTTTTACCTCACGAAATACAATGTGACCCATTAGATTATATTTTAGATCAATGGTGGTAACTAAATATTAGAATCTTTATTTAATTTAAATGGAAGGATTCACCATGGTAATTCATAAATTTTTCTATTGTTTTCCAAGATTTACCAATATTTTCTACAAAATCTAGCATATGCATATTATTATAGTTTATATACTTGATAATTAATCTAAAATTTGAAATAATAAGAATATAATATTCTACTATTTATACTCTTATATATATTCAAACAAAGAAGATATTTTCTCAAAACTAAATTGATTTAGAGTAACCTACCTAATTAGTGTCTTAGTCATATAGTTAATAAATCGAATACATAAAATATAATCTCTTGCATCCACCTAATCAAAATACAAAGAAAAATATAACATAGTCTAGGAGCTTCAAAAATGGGATGTGACAAATTCAACTTTATTGGTGAGTTGAAAGGATATTTAAATATGCCTTATTTTATCCTAGAACAAAGTCCATCACTATTTAAGCATTATTTATATGATTATATTAATTTTTAAATAACACACATTCATCTTTGACAAAACAAAACAGTGAGTGGATTTACATTTTGATGGGATCTTATGCTTTTTTTGAGGTCAGTAATAGCTCCATGATATCTAAAAATATCATGAAGAATAATAAACCGATTTCTGTGATGTCACTTTTGAATTTTTTGGTTTTATGCTTATTTATTTTGTTTAAGACAACTTGCTTGTTTACTCTAGTGGAGAATTTGAACGAAAAATTGCTTTTTATGTACCTATTATTTATTTGTTTTATAAACATTGTTACTAAAACTTAGCAAACACAAAAAATTAAAACAAAACTATTCTAGAACTTTTTGGCAGAACTTCGCAGCTCTGCAGCTCTTGTTACTTTTCGAGAACATATATTTGATAAAAATCTGAATGAAATTCTAAAATTGTAAAATATTAAAATAATAATACAAACCAATTCAATAAAATAGTAAAAATATAACCACTAATTTGAGATGTGTAACTTACATCATATTGTATTTTATCTTTGATTGTTTACTTATTTTTTACATTCGCTCACATTGTAGTTTAAGTCATGGAAAAAGAAAAAGTTTTCTAGTTGAGTTTATATTTTTTGTAGATTTTGATTGAAGTGGGTTTATCTCAATTAATTACTAGTGGGAGAGGGTTCTTCTTGATATGATTGGGTGAAGAAAGTTTTGTTGATTTCAATTAGAAGTCTAACTAATTTTAGAGGTAGTTTTCCTCATTACCTCATATCAAAACACTTAAATTTAGAAACAATGGAAATATCAACATTAGGGGGAATTTTTTTTTAGATTCCTACATACACAACTTAAAACGTATAGCCAACCTTTAGAAAAATTTAATGCCCATCTAATATAAAAACTAAACTAATTCTTTTACATAAAAAAAATAAAAGGCATAGGGTTAAAGGGAGATAAGGGTATAGAGAGAAAATAGAAATGAGGTTATGTGTCAAGAACTAGTGACAAATCAACTCTCCTTTCAATATTCAACCATCTATTAATTCCAAACATTATGACTTTAAATGATGTTAGATAAACCTACTTCCAATAGAAGAACATGAGTAAGTAGACATGAATGATTATGGTTGAGGTTGCTTCAACTAGCTTCCACTTAAGGGAAATGAGTAAGCCACCATTAAACCTAAAACCTCAACATATAGATCACTCTCCAAGTTGAGATATGAAAAATAAATCTAAAATAACTTTATTGGCAAGCATGGAGTTGGAAGTAAAACAAGATTATCCTTAATTATCATGTGACTCAAGAAGTAAATTATAGTAACATCTAATAAGGTGTAGTATCTCTTAACAATTGACAATGTACAAATACATACAAAGCGGTATATATCTGCATCCATATAAGCTATACTACAAAGGGATATGGAGATAGGGAAAACGAGATATGGATGACTAAAAAAATTGAAAAACTAAAATATATATCTCCAAGAACATATGATGAATATATATATGCTTGCAGTATGAATGCATATTGTATATAAGAATTAAATGATGTGAATATATGAATGGATTAATTTGATGATATGTGAATACATCTATTTTTTATGTGTGTGTGATAAATTTTATTTTCAATTTCCTATTGTATCACCCCAAGTCAAATTTTTGGTATAATTTATCCAAACATTTGAATATTTTTGTAGTCCATAACCCTAATTAGACCTACAAAGGAAAATTTAACCAAAAGGATGAAATAGTTAAAATAATATGAGGGAATAGCAATTATGAATGACTTGCAATATTGGATGAAAGACACTAAAAATTAAATGGAAAAGGAGCTTGCTTCTAGAAGAAATGGTACTTAGCCTATAAAATGGATAACCTAGGGGCTGATTTATAATGAAATTTATAATTATTTATATCAAAGTATTTTAAAAAATAATGGGTGTAAGGATTTAGTAACCTCAATCTCTAGAAAGGACACAAAAATTGTTGTACTAACCACTAGAATATTAAAATTAGAAAGTATGATGGGATAAAAACAAGGTAAAAAATAAGAAGTTGATATCTAGTAAAGATAATGAAAAGGACAAAGAGATAATAAGAAATTTCAATAATAATTTTGAGTTTCCATAGAAACTTTAGAATTGTTGAGAGAGAACCATCCTAATAACAAGGAAGACGATAACTTTAGTGCTAATAATTCTAATCCATTAATAAATCAAGTTTTACTAAAAGACACATCCACAAGACTAAAGAGATAATTTAAGGAGATGAACCCCCTAGACTAAGAGCCACTCCCCATACCAAACAAAAAAGAAAAATTTCTAAAGAAAATATAAATAGTGAATCATTTCTTAGGCTAGAAGAAGCAATAGAAAGAAGTTGATGTATATGAGATTTTGAGGAGATATTAGGGAGTATTTTTTTATACTTGGTTTGCAATAGATAAAGGCAAAGGAGAGATTGGTAAAATAGAAAAATAGAGGAATTGGGTAGTTAAAATATAAATAAAAGAGGAAAGAAGAGCCAAAATAGATCAAAAGGAAGGATAAGCCCTAAATTTTAAAAAAATAAATCAAAAATACCTTAACCTCCTACAAAAATGACCGTAGATATCTGACTAGTTTTCCTATCTTTGAAAAAGATGCCAAAGATGCTAGCACACTTCTATATATTTTAGAATCTCATTGGAGTAGATATAGCATTGATGATGACCAAACAAAATTATATGAAGAATATATATAAACCATTAGGGATGAGGTACTTACATAGTATATAAAGGAATGTTGATAAAACATGGGAATACTTGAGTACCCTATTTCAAGCAAATTTTCACTCTTTAAATATACAAACAAAAAATGTAAGCAAAATATGGGAGATGAAACAAGATAAAAATAATTCAATTAAGTAGTATGACCAATGTTTCAAAGTTTGGTTATAAAATTGGAAGAAACTTTAATAGAAGAAAAAATAAATTGAGTTGTTTCTATTAGGTTGACCCCCCCCACAATAAGGCAACAATAGATGGAAAAATACTCTACATGTAAATAAGTGGTAGAATCAACTACCAAGGTAGAATCTCAATCATGGAGATGATAAAATGATTCCTCAAGAATATATGAAATTAAAATTTTGAAATTAGAATTGAAAAAAATAAAAGTAAAATAGGAAATTGTAGCAAACTATTAGAAGAGTGAGACTTCTCCCATAACTAGGAGGAACAATATTTGGTGTACTCATTATAGTAGATAGGGACACATAATAAATTAGCAGTCGCATGCATAGGCATGCAACAATTAGTCAATAGGGGTCTACGGCAAATGGCTATTCAGTGGGCAAGAAGTAGGAATCTTTTTTGTGGAATGGAATGCCAAATATAAAAAATCAATAATATTTACAATTGTTTGATTGAGTCGAGAAATGAAAAGCTTGTTAATTAGTCAATAGGAACTAACTTGAGGCTAGTTTATATCTCATTGGCTATGGGTGTGACATTACGAACCTTTTCCACAAAGATGAGAAATCGTTTTGTGCATCTCCATATAGAAAATTACTAGTTGAAAATTGGTTAGTGAAAATGTAAAATAAAACTGTAGGCCATGTTGAATGAATCTAATTATTTACAATGTATCCATTAATTTTAATTTTAAGCAAGTAATCATCAATAACTTTTTTTTATTAATATGTAATATTTAATAATTTTAGTTACAATAGTTATTAAAATTTGATTTTACTTAATAATATTTGGAATATAGTAAATTAATTCTCAACAAATACAATTTTTTCATAAATTTAATCTTTAAAAATGATAACTGAAAAATTAAATTAAATATAAATTTTTAAACAATTATTTTTCCTAACAACAATAACTTCATGCCAAAATTTAAGGTATGGGATTATTTTATCTTATTTTAGTTTTATATTTATTAGCCCTAGATGCACATGTATATTTTAGCTTTTTGTCTAGGTTATTCAATCAATTAATTCATTATTATTTAATTATGTTAAGATACATATGCATACAAATACAAGGAATTTTTAAAAAAAAGTTATTACCCATGCCTTTAATTACTAATATCACATTAAAAGGTATTGTTTAAAAAAGGTAGTCGATAATTTTGGGTATCGCATATTTTTGAACAAAGGAAGATGTTTAATATTGAATACTTTTTATAATTACTATTTAGTCCATCATTTTGCAAATTAAAGTTTTACTATGCATGTGGTTTTTGGGTTAGTAGTAGAAAAATAAAATGGAGACAAGTATAAAGGATTCAAAAGTAGTCAATTACAAGTGGGGATAAAAAATAAAATGAATTACTTCATAGTGTAATTAAAGACTCAGTGACACCATCTTTGATTAGAAACAAAAAAAAAGACCTCATGAAAAGAAGAGTGTGATGACACAATACAATTTTTTTGCATTGTTAGAATAAATGAATAAAAGATATGCCTTGCTTTGAGGTGACATGATGAAAGTCTCAAGTGCTTCCCTACCACTTGCTATGACATAAGAAACATGTTGTTATAAACTATTTTTTTCGAAGCCAAGTGTATGTAAGAATTTGTGTACACATGTATCTATGTAAGAAGAAATATATGGCATTAAAAGCATAAAAAAAAAACCCACGCTCATTATCCACCCTACCATATTGGCATCATGGAGCCTTGGGGACTCTAGCCAAACCCCCAAGCAAGAAAAGTATGAAACATCGATGAATTTTTTTTTGGAGTTCCATTATACATAGCACAGTATCAAAGTTGGGAAAAATCCAATGTTTTCATATATGATCTATCATATTGTAGTGTTTTTGTTTTTTTACTAACTTTGTAAAAAAAAGCATCGTGATTTTGGGATGTTTTTGCATGCTTTAGCTTAGTACCTACAAATAGAAGAGAGGGGTATGTCAGTGGAAGGGCAAGCAAGATTAGGAAGGAACCATAAAAAATCAGTAAGTATATGGGTAAAATCAATATAAACAATCTAAAATTGGAAAGAATCAATAATATTTACAATTGGTTCATCGAATCTATTTATTGATAATGGAAAAGTTCTATACTTAAATGTATTGTTGGTAGTGTTTAACAAGCACGAGAAACATTGGATTGAGTTGTTGGAGCACTAAACAATTTGAAATAGACAATTTAGAATACACTATTTTTTTGGATGTTTAATATTGTATCTGTGCAACATTATAAAAGAAAGCATATAGATCTACAATAAAAGAGGTTAGACATATACATATACATATAAATATACATACATATGTACATACATATACATATACATATATACATGTATACATGTACATATACATATACATATACATATATACATGTATACATGTACATATACATATACATATACATATACATATACATATACATATATACACATATACATACATATACATATATTATTTGGTAGTAAATATTATAGGAAAAATAGAAAAATTGTGAAAGAACTATTAGAAAAAAACTTAAGAATCATAGGTAAATGACAACTCTTACATAGATTACTTGTCTAGTATGAATATGTTTCATGTTATTCTCTTTTTTTCTTCTGTTTGATGGTGCCTATAATAGGTTGTTCATCGTCATAGTCTACGCCTTCTATTCTTCTTATGTTTACACACAAAATTCCTGCCCTTCTTTTTTTCACCAGCCTAGCCATGAGTGGGATTTTCCAATGCTGAGATACAACAATTATTGATGGCCATTAGCAATTTTCCTGGGGCTATCTATGATGATGATGACTTTGGTAATTGCGTTGGCTAGAACTGGTGAAGTTGGATTTGTTGGAAATTGAAGTAGAATGGCAAGTGATTGCTTGTGTGAGGGTTAATGCATCCTGGAATTATTGTATGATGGTGCAGGAGGAAGTAAATGCAATGTTCGATGTTGCAGTTTGGGAAAGTATATTGTTTTTGGTTGAATTCTCATTGGAGGGTTTTAACACAGATGTGCTCCGAAATTTGCAAGAAAATATATTGATTAAGTTGCATTATTGAAAGAACCATTGTGGTCTTGGTTCCAGAGAAGACTATAGTAAAAAATGTCACCTTTGGCTTGGTTCTCATTTCATAGATGACTACATTTTTTTCCTTTAGAACTGACTATTGGTTGTTATATGTGCCCATGCTTCGCAAAAATATATTTGCATATACATCTTAGCCATGGAATGCAAATAAATTTATTTTACATGGGTATTTTGCATAGATGATTTTTTTATTGTTCATGTCTTCTTGTTATATGTTTCTATCTTTGGCGTTATATCCATTTTGCAAGATTTAAAGAGATTATCACTCTGTATGGATGGAGAAATTGTAGTTAAAACAAGAGATTGTTGTAATTTTTTCGCCCTTGGTTTATTGTTTTAGTTATCTTTATGGATCTTTATGCACCATTTTAGCCATTATATAGTCTTTATAGTGTGCAAAATGAAGCTTTGTGGATGGCTCTCTAGTTCAAATAGATGAGAAAAAAAGAATATCATGAAACATATTGATACAAGATTCAAGCTACGTTCTTTGGTAATAAATATTGAAGACAAGTACAAAAATTGTATAAGAGGTGTTAGAGTGATTAATTTATTGTTCATGTCTTTTGATCCCTACTTATTAATCCTTGTTATATGTTTTTATCTTTGACATTATACCCATTTTGGAGACTTCAAAAATATTATGCACCTCTATATGGATGGAGAAATTATAGTTAAATATTCTTTCTTTCATCAAAAAATATGGTCAGGTTTAGTAATTTTTTCACCCTTCGTTTATTGTTTGTATTTATCTCTATGCACCTTTGGCATTATACCCATTAACATAGGAGTAATTGCATATTTATATATAGCAGATGGTTAGCATGAAAGCATAAACATTTTGGAGATAAAAATAGTTTAATGGTTGTTAAGTGTTATTCAAATAGCTCTTTTACAATTTCTCTATTTTCCTATGATATTTAGTTGTAATTAATGTACCTCAAATTTTCAATTAATTTTGTGGTGTTATACCCATTTTGCACAAGGTATTGGAGCCCATTAGATTTACCACTTTTATTTCATGTGGGTTGAATTCCAAAGAACGTAGCTTGAATTTTCAATTGACAACTCAACTCTTACATAAACTGCTTATCTTGTATTAATATGTTTAATGTGGGTTTTCGATCATGTGCCATTTACTAGTGATTCTTAAGTCTTTTTCTAATAGTTCTCTTACAATTCCTCTATTTTGTCTATAATATTCAGTACCAAATAATGTAGCTTGAATTTTGAATTGAAAAGTCAATTGTTACATAGATTTCTTGTGTTGTATCAATATCCACTTGCCCATAACAAGTTGTTCATTATTGTAGGTCACGTGTTCTATTCTCCATGGTCTTAAGGTCTATTTAATGTGGGTTTCCGACCATCTATGCTTTCCCTATTATTATTTTAAGTGTCTTTCCACTTATATAAGAGGTATTAGAATGAAACTTATCTAGTGCTAAATATTATAGAGAAAAGCTACATTAAATAGAATTTTAAAATATGCAGCATAGAAGAGGCAAACTACAAGAATGAACAGTTTGTTATGGGGATTTGGAAAATAGAGTACCATGAAGAATAGTTTGTCATGGGGAACTTCCAATAGATGAGAAGAAATAAATATCATGGAACATATTGATAGAATACATATATCATGTTCCATCCAAACAAAATAACCACAGGAATTAACAGTTTGTTATAAGGAGCTTGAAACAAATGAAGGAAAAAGAGTATCATGAGACATATTGGTACAAGACAAGTAGTCTATGTAACAGTTGCATGATGTATTAGAATAACACTTTAGAATCACACATAAATGGGATATAAATAGGTACCATTCACCTTTTTTCAATTCTTTTGGCTTGTGTATATTTTTCTACCTATCTTAAACCTGTATTTGATGTGGGTTTTTTGACCACTTGTCATTTATATGTGATTCTCAAGTGTTTTTGTAACAACTGTTTTAAAATCTCTCAAATGGAAGATCATCTAAAATAGATTTTAAATGGAAGTTTAACATATGGAGAATAGAAGCTATAAACCAAAAATATGAAGACTTTCTTATACAAAGCTTCTTCTGTACAAAATTCATATAGCACCAAGGATGAACAAAGATAACCACGAACAATAGCTAGAGGCCAGGGAGCATACACGGGCCAAAAAAAGTAGAAACCAATCAAAAGGTACATAGGTCAATCTTATGTTTGATGAAGAATACAACAATAAACTATAACAACAAATACCTTGCTACAAACATCTTCAAAAATATGAGAGAAAGAGAATATAATGAAACATATTAATACAAAGAAAGCAATCTATGTAATAGTTGGCATTTATCTATCAACTATTTGTTTGAAATTTCCCCCAAGATTTCCATCAGAGTAGTCGTGGTTAGAATTTCTCGATGCATCTAGATAATTTTTTTGATTAGGTGAGAAGTTAACTATTTGAACATGGAAAAATGTAATGTGTACAATAGAATATATTTATTGTAGTCAAGTGTATATGGCAACAAATTTATGGAGGCTACCTAGCCATGGAGGAAGAAAAGGGTTGAATGTATAACTCAGGAAAATATAACTCTATTAAAAAAACCTTGTTCATGCTTGCAACTATCATGGTCATCTTTCAGGTAACAATTATCCAACACATGGGCTTCATATCTCCTTGTTCATCTATGTTTATATTGAGCCCAACCTGATATTACTGCAAAGTAACATTTTATTTGAATATATTAAAATATATGTCTCTGGTTAGATGCATATGGAATGAAAAAAGGGAATTGTAAAATGACTTACAACAACAATAGAAGCTAAAACACTATAGGTTATAGAGTGGAATAGTTGGGAAGCTCTCCAATCTGGTATGATCTAATGGAGGTGGATGGCAGCTTTT